>ML791038.1:361613-400065 GCA_009831015.1 Picea engelmannii
TCCACTATCATAATTTAAAATTTTTGGGTTAATTTCCCACAAACCTGCCTTAGCGAAATGCCAATCCCTGGTTCACTATCGGGATTCAGGGTTTCAATTGTCAAAACTCATTCACCCCCATGACTCGCGATCCTCCAAATCCCAATGTGCTCCTTACGCATTAAGTCCCCAGGCCAAGCCTGTGGTTCACTGCCTTTACGACCATGGTCTTACCTTCTGTACGGGCTACTCCTATCGGAGTTTCGGGATTTCCGTTGTCGTAATTCACGAGTTCTCAGAACTCGCAGTTCTCTGATCCCCGATATGCTCCTAACGCATTAGCCCTCTATGCTATACAGTAGTCTATGTGACCACTTACCATAATACCACCGCTGTATAACCTCCCATCGGGGCTACGGCGTTTGTGATGACGCAAAATACATGTCCACGGGAATTGCGAATTCCCGATTCGCAACGCACCCTTCTGATCACGCTAGCCCCACTGGTTTAGCCCCTGGTCCACATGACCAACTCCGTGATCACTACCTTGTCCCCATCGGGGCTACAGGGTTTCCCATATCACAAGACCCACGTCCACAGGACCCGCAGTATCCCGATTCCCGATTCTCTCCGGGTGTTTGACACGCGTCCTTCCTACAGCTCCGTCCTCCTCCGCTAGTGGGTTTGACAGCTGGCTCCCACTCATCGGGGTTTCGCGGTTCGTGATTCTGTATGGCAAGAGTTCCTTGCATTCGTAAACCCCGATATGCCGAACCCCGACTATGTTAGATCCACTGACACGCATCCCTCAAATGATGGACGGTCCTGATTGTATCGGAAAATCGCGTATCGCGATTTCCTTGTGCACAAATCTCTTGTCTCCGGGAACCCCGATTCCCGATCTCTGATTCTTCGGGATCCTTTGCGACGTGTCCCTTGTATCGACGGCTCATGATGATATCGGGATTTCGCATATCGCGGTTTTGTAATGTAAGGGTTTCATGTCCTTGAAATCCCTGATACACCGATTCCCGATTTTCCGACCTCTGACTTTCTGGGATCTCTTGCCACGTGTCCCTGCTGTTTGGACGGTTAAGATCCTATCGGGAGATCGCAGATCACGATCTCCTGTTACACAATTTCCTTACCATCGAAAACTCCGATAAACAAAACGCCGACGGCGCACGATCCTTTGCCACCTGTCCTCGCCGACGGACGGTCCGGATTGATTCTCGGGGTTTCAGAACTTATGATGTCCTGGTTCTCATAGCCTTGACAACTCTGATTTCCTGATCCACGACTCTATGGGATACTTTGACACGCGTCCTCGAACAATGGACGGTCCAGATCTGATTGGGAAATCGCGTATCGTGATTCCGATATGTAATGGTTTTATACTCCCCAAATATCCGATAGTAAAAATCTCGATGCCTCCCAAACGCTGACACGTGTCCTACCGGGATCAACAGCTAGGATCCGTTCTTTGCACACTAGGGTTTAACTTCGGTGCATCTTCTCCAGATCCAACGACTGACGGGTAATTGGACCGATATCTAACGGCCTAGATTCTTTCCTTTGGGTCTTGGGGTTTACGCACCCAATTTCATGTTGCTCACAATGATAGAGGACAAAGGGTCAAGGTATGTAACGCCTTCGTTACTCCCGTCAATCTAATGGTCTTGAATGACTATGGGTCCTCCGACGAGATCTCATCCGTCGACTTACTTCATCTCGCAACATTACTATCCTGGAACCTTAACAGGATCATTTCTCCTCGTACAGGGTTAATAAGACCTGTGCGTTCGAGTCCTTATTCTGGGTCCTTGGTGAACCTTTCCAAGGGGTAAATATATGTGAAGAGATTCCTACCGGGGCATTCCCGGAAGCAGGTAAAGGAAGACAACTTCCCGAGGATGGAGGGACATGATTAGATTCATCTATCCACATAAGTCGAGCACGGTTTCCTCCGTGTTAAGCATATCTCGACGCATTCGTATCAAGCACTACGCGGACATTCACATGCTAAAACCATTTACAATTTCACAGCTCTATGAGCCAATAAATACTCCTCATTATCAATTACTACACAGATATTCTTACACAGGAGATAATTACAATTATACAAGTCTATGAACATATGTGACAACATATAAATGTCAAAACGCAATATAAGCAAAATACTTATCAAAATAACTTCAATAATGGAAGCAACTGCTGAGAGGGGTGCTCGTTTCCACCCAACCGTAGGCGTAGCGACTCCTACTGGATTTACCACTAGCCACCCCCGAGCTGAGACCACGATGTCCTGAGACCTGCGTCTCTCTGTCTGCCAGTGCCCAGGAGCGAAGGTTGCAATCCTTCCTCCTGCGATCACTCACTCTGCATAGAAAATTGCCAGAGTTCCCCTCGCGTCTGCCCCCATCAATCGTTCCAGCCATACGCATTATCCTCTCGCGAGGTTGCGTGTGGCACGATTACCCTCGCGCTGGTCAGTCATGATGGCTCTACGGATAGGCGGTTCACCTCCCCATCCCTCATCAAGCCATCAACCTACCAGCCTGCAAGGCATTTATTTCAGGGCTAGCGAGCCGCTTTTGGTTCTCCGTGCCAGTGGAGTCCAAATACGGTATTAAATTCTTAGTGGAAGTTAACGCCCCTTTTTCAAGGTGCCCTCCACCACCATCGTGGTCTCTTTTTCTGCACATCCCCTCTCAGCATTTTTGTAATATAAATTCATAATTTTATTTACATTTTCATCATGCTTTAGCATGGTAATTCCTGTATTAGGATTAATTACAAATTTGGGGGAAATAGGGTGTTACAGGAGGCATTTAATTAAGTTAATGCTGGTAGATAGGATTTTAAGTCTAGATTTGATAGTTAGAGTTCGAGAGGGAAAACGGATATAGACACCCTCATTGTATCATTGTAATATATCTGAGAACAGGAGCAAGCATAGAATATTGTATGAAGAACACCTATGTACACGCATTTGAATTAATAGAAGGATCTTTGATTCAAATTAATGGTTCATGTTGTTTTCTCTGTGTATTGATGTTATGCTCATGAATGTTTGCTTTCTTGTTATGCATTTTCTTTGTATATGTTGTGCATGTGATTTCATGTTTCAAACTAAAGTATGAAAGGGAGAGAGAATAAGGTTCAATTGTTTCTCTATATGAGCCAGGAGATTCCTGCAAGGTGTGCAGTTGAATTCATCTGCAAGGAGTGCGTTGATGTAGGCTCAGTAGTCTAACTTTTGTTCTCATTCGCCCAGAAGTGGAAGTGGGTTGTTGAAGCCGTGCAAGGAGTGCGTAGGCTGAAGAAGAAGTATCAGTTGTGAATCTGAGAAAAGGGAATCAAATACTTTTGTTGCAAGATTTGCGCAGAGTCAAACAACTTCAACACTTAGACATTGTGGAAGATTTTCTGCAAGGAGTGTGCGCAAGAAGTTCTATGAAGGAATTGAGAAGTCGATAACAAGCTCAGAAGGTATAGGCCTTTGAGTTCACCGAAGAACAAGCACAGGGAAGCTGTCATTGGAAGTTGGAGGAAAGCGTCATAGGTTGGCGAGCGAGCAAACGAGTCTTGTGGAGAGACACTGCTTTATTTCACAGAATCATCAAGGGGAGAATGGACGGACGAAATCTTTGGAAGATATTTCACGAAGTTTCGAGAGCCGTTGAATCTCCCAGAGGTGCAAGGTAGTTACAGCGTAGGCATGGAGAGGATTCAAAGCTCAGGAGAGGCAACACCGTTGATCCAAGTCGGTCAGGGCCGTTGGATTGTTCATGAGATCGCCTATCAGGACCTCGTGAGGAAAGTGTCCTAAGTTTAGTAAGGAGAGTCACGAGATCGCGAGGAGAGATATCTTGACTACTCCGAGGATAGTGTGGGTCCATAGGAGTTGGCAAGTGGACTGGTGGCACCTCGCATCTCGGGAACTCGTAAGTGGAAGGGTAGATAAATTGGTGTCAAAAGTTGTGAGGCGCAAGGGCACAAAGTGGCGAGGAGGCTGTGAGCCATCCATTTGAAGAGGACAGGTGTTAGAGATCAAGAGATCTCACGAACTCGGAAGTTCACAGTGTGAAGGCCCAAGTATTGGGTGTTCAAAGTCGCGAGGCGCGAGTACGCAAAGCGGCGAAGTGGCGAGAGGATTAGGAGCATCCATCTGAGTGGGACAGGTGGCATAGATCGAGAGATCTCGCGAACTCGGGAGTTCGCAGGGTGAGAGACCGAACATTGGGTAATCCGAGTCATGAGGACACGAGGCGCAAGAAGGAGATAATTGTTGGATCCGAATCGCAGGAGGATCATTGGATCCGCACGTGGGATCGTGCATCGAAGCCTCACGAGAAAATACTCGAGAACTTGACCTCATGAGAAGCAAAGTCATGAGGGAATGAGGTCGCGAGTTTCGGCACCTCGGACATCGGTAGTTGACGTAGAATTTATTCGACCCCGTGAGAAGCGAAGTCGCGAGTTCCGATCCTCCGAGAAGTTAAGGAAGGGGATCGCACGACGAAGAGAATCTGTGGGTAGGAAGATTCCCGATAGGGAATTAGGATAACCTTTGAGTTCTTCGGGCTGAGAAGATAGGAAGGTCATGTGTGAGCAGACGTGGCCTGGGTGGCGTGTTTGCGTCAGAGTGGTATCAGAGCGAGAAAATTTCTCTGTTTTCTATAGCCGGGAAAAGAAGAGAGAATTTCACCATGTCGCTGAGGAGAGAAAAACAATCACCTGATCCAGAGGATAAGGGAAACCAGAGAGGAAGAGGGAGACAAGCACTGGTGCCAGAGATGGAGAGGCAGATACGTGATCTCCAAGTGATATTAGAAGATATGGAAGTAGCGCAGAGACGCATAGCCAGTGCTGGAGATCTGAGTGACTCCGAAGGCGAAGTTGAAGCCGAACAACAAGGATAAGTTGCAGCTGAATATGCAGCCAACGAGTGATTAATTAAAGCTATCGCCCGGATGAGTTTGAAAATAAATATGGACATTCCAGCTTATGAAGGAAATCTGGATGTAGAAGAGCTACTGGATTGGATTAGATCTCTTGACACCTATTTCGATTATGAGGATATTGAAGAGGATAAAAAGGTTAGGCATGCTATCACAAAATTGAAGGGACACACAACATTATGGTGGGACGAGCTTCAAGAAGACAGACATTCCAAAGGCAAGAAAAAGATTAAAAGCTAGGATCGAATGATTGCGAAGATGAAGGCAAAGTTCATCCCAAGGGATTATCAAATCACACTGTTCAGGAGGATGTAGAACCTGAGACAAAAGTTGATGACAGTGAAGGAGTATACTGAGGAATTTTACAAGATCAATATCAGAGCAGGTCATCGGGAGAGCGATGATGAAAAAGTTGCCAGGTATATGAATGGTTTAAGATATGATATCCAGGATGAGATGAGTATGACAAACATCAGAACGGTGGAGGATGCATATCAGATGGCGTTGAAAGCTGAGGAAAAGCTAAGCCATAAGCTAGGACAGTGAGGCCGAGGTAGGAGCCAACCAAAAGGTAAGTTAGTTGCTCAAGATAGGTTCCAGAAATCTAAGGATGACTGGAAGAAGCCTTAGACGAGAACAGAAAGAGGTGGAAGCTCACAGCGAGGCCAGCACACTGAACAGTGAAGGCAGCATACAGAACAGGGTGGAGGATACGCTGATAATAACACATTTCCTCGTACCAGAGGTAGAGGAAGAGGCCGAGTTGGAGTCATCACATTCTTCACATGTGGAAAGAATGGACCCAAGGTAGTTGATTTTCCAGATAGGAAGAAGGATAGAGGAGAATCTCACCTCACCAAATCACAGAGGCGAGATGCTGAAGCAGAAGACGCAGAAGACGGAAGGTCACTAATGATGCGTAAAGTTCTCTTAACACCCGAGAAGGAGGTGGAGGACACAGTTCAAAGAAACAGACTTTTCAGAATGACATGCAAGACCAAAGACAGGAAATGCAAGGTTATCGTGGACAGCAGTAGCACAGTTAATCTCGTTTCAACCGAGATGGTAGAAAAGATGGAGTTGGAGATGACTGATCACCTGAGTCCATACAAAGTCCCATGGCTACAGAAGGGACATCAGGTAAATGTCACCAAACAGTGCTTAATTGACATCAAGATAGGAGTATACAATGATAAAATACTCTGTGATGTTATTCCTATGGATGTATGTCATTTACTGCTAGGTAGACCATGGAAATATGACAGGAACGTGATTCATGATGGGAAAATAAATACATATACTTTGGAGAAGAATGGAAGAACACATATGCTACTTCCAATTAAAGATAAAGAAGTAAAACTAGAACCGAGAAATACTGTACTTCTCATGAGTGGGAAGGAACTTCTGGACGAAGTAAAGAAGAAGGAAGATCCACAATTCTTTGTGGTCAGGAAACCAAGAATTGTTTTGACCAGCACAAGAGTGGATGATTTGCCGGAAGAAATTCAGGAACTGCTGGAAGAGTTCGCTAACACTGTGGTAGACGAATTACCTCATTCATTGCCACCGATGAGGAGTGTGGGTCATCATATAGACCTCATACTAGGATTCAGTTTTCCGAACAAAGTTGCGTACAGGTTGACGCCGCAGGAGAATGAAGAGGTTAAAAGCCAGGTACAGGAACTGTTGGATAAAGGACTAATCAGGGAAAGTTTAAGTCCATGTGTCGTTCCAACGGTATTAAGTCCAAAGAAAGATGGAGGTTGGAGAATGTGCACTAATTCCAGAGCCATTAACAAGATAACAATCAAGTACAGGTTTCCATTGCCACGGATGGAAGACTTGATGGACTGTTTAAGTGGAGCCAAATTTTTTTCAAAGTTTGATTTGAAAAGCGGATACCATCTGATTCACATGAGGGAAGGCGATGAGTGGAAGACAGCCTTCAAAACCAACGAAGGGTTGTATGAATGGCTAGTCATGCCATTTGGCTTGACGAATGCACCAAGTACCTTCATGAGGTTGATGAATGAAGTGCTGAAGGAATTCATTGGTAAGTTTGTCATTGTTTATCTGGATGACATATTGATTTTCGGCAAAACAAAAGAAGAGCATCTGAAGCATTTAGCTGTAGTAATGAAGAAGCTACAACAGGAGAAGTTGTTGATCAACATGAGGAAGTCTTCATTTATGAAGAAAGAACTCATTTACTTGGGGTTTGTCATATCGGAAAATGAATTGAAGATGGATCCAAGTAAAGTGGAGGTAATTAAAAATTAGCTATCACCGAGAAATATTTTTGAGGTGAGAATTTTTCATGGACTGGCTAGTTTCTACCGAAAATTCATCAAGAATTTCAGTGGAATTAGCACAGCGATGATGGATACAGTCAATAAAATACATAAATCTTTTCATTGGACTGAAGAGGTAGAGAAGAGTTTCAACCTGTTGAAACGAAATATCACGGAACAACCGGTTTTGGTGTTGCTGAATTTCCAAAAGGTGTTCCAAGTAAAATGTGACGCAAGTGGCTTTGCCATAGGAGCGGTCTTGAGCCAGGAGGACAGACCAAATTCATATTTCAGCGAGAAGATGGATGAGGCAAAAGTAAAGTACTCCACGTAATACAAAGAGTTTTATGATATCATACAGGCGTTGAAGAAATGGAGGCATTACTTGATCCCGAAAGAATTTGTTTTGTATAGTGATAATCATGCATTACAGTTTGTCACTCAACAGGAGAAGTTGAATCAAAAACATGCTAAATGGGTAGAGTATATGAAGAATTTTACATTTGTAATTAAACACATTTTAGGTACTGCTAACAAAGTGGTTGATGCTTTGAACAGGAAGTGTTTGTTGCTGCAGGAGTTCTGAATCAAAACATTGGGTTTTGAAAATCTTAGGGACATGTATGCAAGCGATGCAGATTTTGCAGAGGCATATGAAGCAACTGAGAATCCATTTCTCAGAGACAGAAGCCCATGGATAGACTACATGATCCAAAATGGATTTTTGTTCAGAGGCAATCAGCTATGCATTCCGAATTGCTCCATGAGGGAGAATATGTTAAAGGAAAAGCACAGTGGTGGATTAGCAGGGCATTTTGGTCACGACAAGACATTTGAAAAGTTGAGCGAAGCATACTTTTGGCCAGGAATGCAGTCGGAAGTCAAGAGGTTTGTTGACAGATGTAGAATTTGCCAGCATTCAAAGGGCAGGAAGCAGAATGCGGGATTCTATCAACCGTTACCCATACCCGAGAGGTCGTGGGATGAAATCAGCATGGATTTTGTATTGGGATTGCCTAGGATGCAAAGAGGACGTGATTCGATCTTTGTGGTGGTTGGCAGGTTTTCCAAAATGGCACATTTTATCCCATGCCAGAAGACCAGTGATGCGACTCATATCGCAAATTTGTTCTTCAAGGAGGTCATTAGACTTCACGGGTTACCCAGAAGCATAGTATCAAACAGGGATACGAAATTTATTGGACATTTCTGGAGGACATTGTGGAAGAAGATGGGGACTAACTTGATGTTTAGTTCATCCTATCATCCTCATATGGATGGGAAAATAGAGGTGGTAAATAGAAGTCTAGGAGACTTTTTAAGAAGCTTGGTGACAGAGCACCACAACAGTTGGGACAATGTGTTGCCACAGGCAGAGTTTGCATACAACGACTCAGTGAACAAGAGCACAGGTAAAAGTCCATTTGAGATTGTATACGGTAGGCAACCAAGAGGATTTTCTAAACTAAGCGATTCAGAATAGATAATAAATAAGAGCGCAAGTGCTAAAGAATTCGCAGAGGCGATGAAAGAACTTCACAGCAGGGTGAAGGAGTGATTGCTGGAATCAAACCAGGAATATAAGTGCAGAGCGGACCAGCATCAGAGACAACTTTAGTTTGAATTTGGTGATCTAGTTTTGGCACATCTGAGGAAGGAAAGGTTCCCAAGGGGAACATACAATAAGCTAAAAATGAAGAAAATTGGGCCATTGAGAGTCCTAAAGAAATTGGGAGAAAACGCTTATGAAATTGAGTTGCCGGATGAGATCGAAATATCTTCGACATTCAATGTCTCAGACTTATATCCATATAAGGTTGAAGAAGCAGGATCTAGAAGTGATGAACAACCAGAGATCCAGTGGCAGAAGCAGATGTCGATTGCAGAGAATCCACAGATGGAGTGTATATTTGACAAGAGAGTGAGTAAAAAGACCAAGCGGAAGCAATACTTCGAGTATCTGGTTAAATGTAAGAACCACCTAGTGGAAGATGCCAGCTGGGAGACTGAAGCAGTGATACAAAAGAATGGACAGACCGTGCAAGAGATCATGGACAAGAGCTCATGAAATTTTTCAAGCCAAGGAGTATGATGCAGGAGCATCGCCAACTCATCAAGCGAGCCAGCACATCAAGTGGAGATCAGCTGGATAAACAAACCCAAATTTTTGAAGTGCTTTAGGATTGTAGCGCAAGTCTTTAAGGAACCATTTATGAAGGCACATTTGTATATTGTATTGGACCTTGAGCCTTTAAGCTCTCGTCCTTTGGTAGATAGAAGGAATTTAATTAAGTTAATGTTGGTAGATAGGATTTTAAGTCTAGATTTGATAGTTAGAGTTCGAGAGGTAAAACAGATATAGACACCCTCATTGTATCATTGTGATATATCTAAGAACATGAGCAAGAAGAAAAAGAGCAAGCAAAGAATATTGTATGAAGAACACCCATGTATAGGCATTTGAATTAATAGAAGGAAGCTTTGATTCAAATTCATGGTTCTTGTTGTTTTCTCTGTGTATTGATGTTATGCTCATGAATGTTTTCTTTCTTGTTATGCATTTTCTTTGTATATGTTGTGCATGTGATTTCATGTTTTAAACTGCAGTCTGAAAGGGAGAGAGAATGAGGTTCAATTGTTTCTCTGTCTGAGCCAGGATATTCCTGCAACGTGTGCAGTTGAATTCATCCACAAGGAGTGCGTTGATGTAGGCTCAGTAGTCTAACTTTTGTTCTCATTCACCCAGAAGTGGAAGTGGGTTGTTGAAGCCGTGCAAGGAGTGCACGGGCTGAAGAAGAAGTCTCTGTTGTGAATCTGAGAAAAGGGAATCAAAGACTATTGTTGCAAGAGTTGTGCAGAGTCAAACAACTTCAACACTTAGACATTGTGGAATATTTGCCGCAAGGAGTGTGCGCAAGAAGTTCTCTGAAGGACTTGAGAAGTCGAGAACAAGCTCAGAAGGTATAGGCCTTTGAGTTCACCAAAGAACAAGCACAGGGAAGCTGTCGTTGAAATTCGGAGGAAAGCGTCGTAGCTAGGCGAGGGAGCAAACAAGTCTCATGGAGAGACACTGCTTTATTTTGCAGAATCCTCAAAGGGAGAATGGACGGACGAAATCTTTGGAAGAGATTTCATGAAGTTCCGAGGGCCGTTGGATCTCCCAGAGGTGCAAGGTAGTTACAGCGTAGGCATGGAGAGGATTCAAAGCTCAGGAGGGGTAGCACCGTTGATCCAAGTCCGTTAGAGCCGTTGGATTGTTCACGAGATCGCCTATCGGAACCTCGTGAGGAAAGTGTCCTAAGTTTGGTAAGGAGAGTCACAAGATTACGAGGAGCGATATCTCGACTACTCCGAGGATAGTGTGGATCCACAGGATTTGGCAAGTGGACCCGTGGCACCTCGCATCTCGGGAACTCGTAAGTGGAAGGGTAGAGAAATTGGTGTCAAAATTCACGAGGCACAAGGGCACAAACTGGCGAGGAGGCTGTGAGCCATCCATTTGAAGAGGACAGGTGTCAGAGATCAAGAGATCTTGCGAACTCGGGAGTTCGCAGAGTGAAGGCCCAAGTATTGTGTGTTCAAAGTCGCGAGGCATGAGTACATGAAGCAGCAAAGTGGCGAGAGGATTAGGAGCGTCCATCTGAGTGGAACAAGTGGTAGAGATCGAGAGATCTCACGAACTCAGGAGTTCACAGGGTGAGAGCCCAAACATTGGGTACTCCGAGTCACGAGGACGTGAGGCACGAGAAGGAGCTAACCATTGGATCCAGATCGCGAAAGGATCGTTGGATCCGCACGTGGGATCGTGCATCAGAGCCTCGGGAGAAAAGGCTCGAGAACTTCACCTCGTGAGAAGCGAAGTCACGAGGGAATGAGGTCGCGAGTTTTGGCACCTCGGACATCGGGAGTTGACGTATAATTTATTTGACCCCATGAGAAGTGAAGTCGCGAGGGAGCGAGGTCGCGAGTTCCGATCCTCTTAGAAGTTAAGGAAGGGGATCGCGCGACGAAGAGAATCTGTGGGTAGGAATATTCCCGATAGGGAATTAGGAGAACCTTTGAGTTCTTCTGGCCGAGAAGAGAGGAAGGTCCTGTGCAAGAAGCCGTGGCCTGGGTGGCATGTTTGCGTCATTGGGTCACCAAGATGCGCAATAAGATCCCCTTCTAGGGATACACGCAGACCAATCCTTGAAACAAAACAAGTGTCGGCGCCATTATTACCACATAAATTGTTGACTGAGGAAGAGGGAGATCAATTTTCCACCCTCGGGAGAGATAGAGAGCATACCATGGAACACCTCTATACATGGGAAGCATAGGAAATAATCTATCCTGGGGAGATCAACAGATTCCTGAACCAGTAGACGAAGTCATCAATATACAGAAAATTTCTTATGATATGAAAAGGAAGGTTGTGATGAGAAGAACATTCAAGAAAAGGAAACTCACGGTCAATAACACCTTGTTCATAACCATAGAAGAGAAGTTATTCAACATATAAAATACCAAGATGACTGAGATAATCAGAGTAGGGATGGATATAACCGATGCAACATTAGATAGGGAAAAAACGGATGAAAGGGAGGTAGATTACATGAAGAAATAATTGGACCACCTATGACATCAAGCTGAGTATTACCAAAATTTGACACAAGAGATGGTACTCTTGAAAATTGAATTCCAAGATATGTATGCACAATTCAAAAGGGAGAGAGACCTATTCACCACCCACATAGATGATTTTCAATAATATACTCTTATGGGGATAGCAACCCGCAAAGACATGCAGCGGTGGTATGAGAAGCCACGTCAAGCCTTGGAATGAATTGAATACATCAGCGAAGTACAGAAGGGTCGAGATACATAATAACATGGCATCCAATTTTTGTTGGACAACAGCATCGCCCAAATACGGAAGGTAGTTGAACATTGGGTATACATAGTCTAGGAACCCTGACGGAAAATGTAGGAAAAATGGGCAGAGTGTGAGAAAATTTGGGAAAAAAGAAACCAAAAAATGAGGGATATTGACTTGCCACAGTTTGTCCCACTGGAGGATTTAACCGATTTACGTGACATAGTTAAACGACATGCAAAGAAAGATCGAGTATGCAAAACAGATATTTCACAGGTTTCAAGCATGATCCTGGGCCAAGTGAAGAATTTCATGGAGCCTCTAATTAAATATCTCGCAGTCTTACAACACATGAGTGTCAAACTAATCAAGTACAAAGAATGGGAAGTTGAGATAAAGGAGGTCCTCTCCGCTCTGATGGATCAACACAGATTCCCTTATGAAAATTCATGTGAATATCTCTTCTATAGATGGTCGGAGTACGAGAGGGACAATCCACTTTAGTAAAATGATGAGATGATCTAAAGGAAACAAAAGAGAACAAATAGATAAAGTTTGCCATGTGTCCTTTTCTTTACTTAACAATACTTTAGTAGTTATTTTTAGTAGAGTTATTTTTATAAATAAGAGAATCGACCTTGTGTTAATGGGTTGATGTTTTTGGAGAGAAATACATTTCTGGAATATTGTAAGAGACTTATTTATGTGAAATTTATTTTAATTTAGAAGTTTTGTTTATAACCAAAGACACTTATTTCATGTGAGGCGTGAATGTGATTGGACTAAGGGGGATTATCTCTGTCTTGGAATTCAATATTTGTTGTTGTATTGAGTAATATTTTTTGTATCTGTTATTTAAGTTATCTTATAATGCTACAAAAAAAAATTTATTCTAATTGATTAATAGAAATTGATTGTGTTAATATGTTATCGATAGTAAGGCATTGAAAAGTACTTTTCTTGCACTAATTTCCTATCACGTATGTATTTTCTTTTTGTAACCATTATCTCAAATGATATTGAATGTCTACAAGTCAAAATGGTATTATTTCTAGTTTGAAGTATTTTAGATCCTCATTGTATGCATGTTGACATATAAAGATTATCCCAAAACCCAACTTTCTCCAATATATCATAACTTCCCTCTGTCTTTTAGTTTAAGCTCCACCTTTCATTTTCACAAATGTTAGAAAAGAACAAAAAGATAACTACATAGCCTGAGGAAAGATTGCACAGAAAGACATCTCTATCAATCACGATTAAAATCCCATCAACAAATCCATCCAAATCACAAATCTGGAGAACCATACCACTTAGTAAACACTTATGAATCTAATTGGGCCTCTTAAGTGGGTTTGGTTCCTGTTGTTGATTCATTTGGATCTCAGACCCCTCAACATAATCGATGCTAGAATGAGGGCTTGAACGAATGCATGGTTAACAATATCTCTGATAATATATTTTTCAAAGCCTATAGATTCAAAAAAACCCACATGTATAGCTAGTCATTCTCAAGACATCCCACATACATAAATTACTCCCACTACAAGTAAATCACCTCAACACAAAGAGGAAGAAATATTGTCCCCTAAAATACCTTACACTCTTACCCATGAAGAGTTAAATAAGTTCATAAGAATCACCAGAGCTTATGCCCAACAAATCAAAGCATTAGCTTTAGTTCCTTTACTTCCTCAAAGAAAAAAAATAAGAATACCAGTTGTTGACACCTTTGATCAGGTATTCATTCACATGTTAGAATACATGATAGACATTTCCCTCATAGATATTGAATAACCCCTTTTTCTAATACCCGAAACACCAATTGTCACCCCCCCAACCAGTAACTACTCTGAACCTGACGATTTTGAATATGAAGACGAAGGGTCTAACTCAGATCGCTTAGGTTCTGAATAAGAAGACATGGGGGATAATAATTATAACAACAGAGAAAGGGGAGATCATCCTATATATATCCAACCATGTTTGGAAAGATATTATTTGGTGATTCTAGGGTGGATGCATAACCTACCCAGACATCCAGAAAAACTACTTCCCAAATTTTACCTTGAAACCTATGGATTTCCTAAATACCATATTAAGAAGTTCATATTTTCCATAAGGTTGATGAATGTGCAACATGAATATGTGGTGTGTATATTTTTCCCTTATACCTTTGAAAATTCAGCCTCGACTTGGTATTTCAACTTATTGGTTGGTTCCATAACTAGATGGACAAAGTTTCAAAAGGATTTCTTGGACAAATTTGTTGAAGAAACTACTACAGGAGCTTTCATGGCTGAACTTTTCATCGCTACTATGAGTTCAAAACAAAAGGTCAAATATTTCAACCCCCCAATGGTTGCATGCTATGAATCTAATGGCTAATAAATTCCTAGATAAATTTTCTCTAACCGAACAACCCAGTAGCTCGAAAACAAGTGTCATCGATCAAGAAAGTCAAGAAACACTTGAAGAGACAACCATGTTGTTATGGGATCCCAACCACTCAATGCCTTTTAACGATGCCATTGAGGTGTAGGGACCCCCTGATGAGATTCTATTTGTACAAATTCGAAGAAAAAGTCAATCGATCCAAAGTAACCCCACCACTACTCAATCATTTCGAGGAAATCAAGCGGTCGATCACCCCAAACCACTATTTTCTTCCCAAAGAAATCCCACAAACATACACACATGGGAAACACATAAGCTAGAATACAAGGTGGTATAATACTTGAAGAATATGAAAGCTAATGTGTCTGTCATGGACATGTGTAGGATTCCTCAACAAAAGGATTTTTTTTTACAAGCCTTAAAATTAATAGATACCCCTATGACAAGAATTGACTAAGGCAATGTCTCATCTCCCACAGACTTAAAAAATAAGATGAGTGTGAAGTCTTGTTCTTTAGAAAAAAGAGGAATCCATTTTGTTCCTCCTTTCCTCTTGACGTTTGAGGTTTTTAACAGAAATCTACATAATTTCCTATTCGATTCAAGGGCATATTCAAATTTCATGCCATTGTCAATCTGCAAGAAATTGAATGCAACCCCGATCAAAAGTGATAAACATGTTATACAACTAGATAGGACTCAGGTAAAGTTCATTGGGGAAATAAAATATGTCATGATAATAATTTCTACACACCCCAAGTTTGTTCAAGTAATTGACATAATCGTGGTAGACATCCCGGAGGATTATGGAATGCTACTTAGTCGAGACTAGTTTGAGAAATTAAACATATACTTTAGTACTGACTAGGCTCACCTCTGGTTTCCATTGAAAGGACATCCCAACATGATCAGGATTGATATAGAAAGATACCTCAAACATACTATCAATGATTTGGAGACACCAAATGAACCCTCGTCAACAAAGTTCCCCATGTTAGGAAAATACTCCCGTGATTTTGATTTTGGTAATTTCTCCCCTCACATGTCTGACATATCTTCAGCAAAAAAATGATATTTCAAATAGACTTACTAGCGGTCGTAGAGGAAATCATCCTCTATTAGGATTCTTCAACAGGAGTAGAAGACAAGGAGGTTGAAATCATAAAAATAGCTAGACATGAAGAAGTCAGAAATTTTCCTCCCCAAATTTGGACATTGTACTTTGATGGATCTAAATCACAACAGGGGTCGGGAACAGGATGCATCCTCATTGACCCAAAGGGGAAACAAATTTTCCTATCCTGTATATCATAATTTCAATGCACTAATAACACTGTTGAATATGAAGCTCTAGTCCAGGGACTAAAGAATTCCATCACCTTACACATAAAAGAATTGAAATTCTTTGGATATTCTAAAATTATTGTTAGGCAAGTGAAAAATACCATACATTGGAATTTACCTCAATTAAGGAATTATCAACAAGAGTTTCACAGAATAATAGACAATTTTGAGGCCTTCAACATTACCGTTGTTCCCAGGACAAAAAATACACTTGTTGATGCTCTAGCCACTGCAGCCTCAAGATTATCTTCTTTATAAGATTATGAAGCCTCAGGGTTTTTAGTATAACTTCTCTACAAACTATCGATACCTAAAAACATTTCTAACTGGAAAGTCTTTGAAGGGGATGAAAATATTGTAGATTTCCTGACTAATCAAGATCATTTTAAGGATTTGGCCATTGATGATGAAGTATTCCAAGAACTACTCACAGAATCATATCTCCACAAACGGAAGAAGGGAAACAATCAATCTAATGACAAACCCAAGTTTCACACGATACCTAAAGGAGTGTCCAATCTAGATAACCTTTTCGACCTAAGGGAAAGATTTAGAGGGCCAAAGAATGAAAAAACAGAGAGCTCATGTCCTATATATGAAAATATAAACCTAGGAACCCCTGAGAATCCAAAGAATGTCAATTTAGGTAAGACAATGTCCAAAGAAGACATGAAACCTTATCTTAAACAATTTAAAGAATATCAAGATGTCTTTGCTTGGTCTTACCGAGAATTGAAAACATATGATACTCACATTATCCAACACATGATCCCATTAAAATATGGAATAAAACCTTTCCAACATAATATTAGGAAGTACCACCCATCTCCTGAACCTCTGATGTATAAAGAGCTGAAGAAATTGCTAGATGCCAAGATTATCTTTCAGGTTGGACACTCTTCCTGGCTAGCCAATTTGGTGCCTGTCAAAAAGAAGTATAGGGAGATCCTTCTATGTGTCAACTTCAAAAACCTCAATAGAGCATTAGAAAAATATAACTACCCAGTCTCACCCATGGAACAAATCCTACATATGGTATCCGTCTCTGAAATTTTTTCCCTCCTAGACAGTTTCTTGGGATATAACCAGGTTCTAGTTTCAAAAGAAGATTGATTAAAAACTACCTTCCGAACCAAGTGGGGAAACTTTTCTTATAAATGCATTCCCTTCGGGTTGATTAACGTAGGGTAAAGCTTCCAAAGGGCCATGAACGTAGATTTTCGGGGATTGATTAACAAGTGTGTGGTAGTCTATTTAGATGACGTAACAATATACTCAAAAAATAAGGAGGACCACATTCAACATTTGACTCAGATCTTAGAAAGGTGTAGGAAGTATGGAATATCTTTGAACCCTAAGAAAACCATATTTGGCGTAGAGAAAGGGAAAATATTAGGTCATATTATATCTCGAGGAAGAATTAACATCGACCCTCAGTAGATAAAATCAATAGCTCAACTCCCCTTGCCTCACAATAAAAATGCCATGCAATCTTTCTTTAGAAAATTCAACTTTGTGAGAAAATTTACTCCTGACTTCGCCGAAACTGTTAAAAATTTACAAAAAATGATTCACAAAGATGCATAGTTTAAATTGGATGAATAAAGGAAAGGTTCTTTCAAAAACATCAAAATCACAATCTCCCAAGCATTAGTGCTACGAAGCCATGATTTCAAAAAATATTTTTTTCTTTATACCTTTGCTTCTGACCAATCCTTGGTTGCAGTACTTACCCAGAAGGATGATGGAAACAATGAGGCATCAATATCGTTTATGATCACTAACCTCCAAGGAGCTGAACTGAACTACCTTGCTATAGACAAACAGGCTTACGCTGTTTATAAAGAAGTGAAACATTTCATATCCTATATCTTGAATAATCACACTAAAGTCACAGTATCTCACCCCACGGTCCAATATCTATTCACTCAACAAGATATGGGAGAAAGAAGGGTAAATTGGATGGAAATCATCTAAGAATTTGATCTAGACATAAAGCTCGCCAAAATAGTCAAGGATTAAGGATTTTGTAAACTGGCCATTGAGGCTCAAGATCAGATTAACGCAGAAGACTCTAGTTGGAAAATTGAGTTTTCATTATGCTGCAAGGAATACTTATATGTACCTCTCGGGAAATCATCCTAATACTAAAAATTATATTATCTCCAACATAATGGAACTTGTCCAGAAAACCTAAACCCTGGAGAAATGAGATCTCTCGGGTTAAAATCCACTCAATATCGCCTCATAAATTATGTGTTTTTCCGTGTAAATTATGATGAAGTACTCCTTATATGTCTTGAACATGATGATGCATAAAAGGTACCGAGAGAACTCCATGACAACCCAACAGGTGGACATTTTGCAGGTGAAACCAGGATTCACAAAATATTAAGGGTTGGTTATTACTGGCCTACTATGTTCAAGGATGCTCATGCATATGCCAGGAAATGTAAATCTTGTCAAGTAAGCGCTGGAAGAGAAAAGAGGGCAGCCATTTCAATCTAGTCAATGACCATATCATACCATTTGAGCAATGGGGAATAGACATCATAGGGGAAATTGCTCCCAATTATTTGAAATAACATAAATATATCTTGACTGCTACATATTATTTTATGATATGGACGAAGGATATCCCTCTCACACATGTTAATGAAAAGGTAGTAATCCAATTTTTAGAACAACAATTGAAAACAAGGTTTGGGATACCCTCCATTATTGTTTTTGACAATGTTTCGTGCTTTTCTTCCACATTGTTGACAAAATGTTCCCTTGATAGGGGATCATAATAAGATATTATGCAAACTACTATTGCAAGGGAATGGGGTAGAAAATTCAACTAATAAAAACTTGGTGAGGATTTTTAAAACAATAGTTGTTGAAAATCGGAGGAATTGGCATAATTTTCTTCATAATTCCCTATAGGCCAATATAGTAACTCCTAAAGAAAAAATTGGAAATGCTCCATACTTTCTAGTATATGGACAAGAAGCCATTCTTCCAAACGGATTGTATCTTCCATCTTTACAGCTTGCTCAAGAATCAAGAGGTCAGCCCTCATTCGTTATTCAACAAAGGGTTGATACCCTTCTCATGCTAGACGAAGAAAGGGAAAAGGATAAAGTTAAGTTCACCACTCATCAATAGGTATTTAAAATATGGATTGATAAACATAAGGCCAAAGAAAAAAAATTCAAAGTAGGGGACCTAGTCTTAAAGTGGGATAAAGAAAACGAGCCCAAACGAAAACACTCAAAGTTGCAAAATCTATGGCTAGGAAATTTTTCAGTTGGTCGAGAAGATCGTGGTAGGCACATACCAGTTGCAGAATATAAAGTGGGAATATGACACCCTCCCGGTGAATGGATGGGCCTTAAAACAATATTTTTCTTAAAAAAATAAAAATGATGCTTTGTTTGAGTTATTGTTTCTTTCTCAACGTACATTTTGATTAGAACAATTATGTGTGTTTCAGGGAAGATCATTTTCGAGCTCCTTTTTCATGCTTTCTTTTGCTTGTTATTTTCTTATTTTTTTAATTTGTGTGTCATAAAGGAATGGTTGAGTTTAATATTTCTTGGGAGGATATGGTGAAGAAGACTCTGCTCCTGACCTACACTTATATGCAAAATAAGAGACGTTGAGAAAACACAATTTTTCAAAATGATATTTTCTCTTTGTAAGCATACTACCAGGGGAGGTGATGAAATATATGCCTAGTGGCCTGGTAAGGAAAGATGGCTAGCTAGAAAGAATCACATGTACCTCTAAGACAGAGCTAGGGAAAGCTCCACCCTAACAGTTTCACCTTTTCAAAAAACAAATATCCTCCTCTCTGACTAGCTCTTGGTATTTACGCCAGAAAAATATGATCCATATTAAAGGGAAAAATAAAGGGAGCGTAAATTCTGAGAGGGTATGCAGATAAGTACATCGGGGCTATGGACGCTCGCTAGCAGTGGAGCAAGGTCTATGATTTCAGGGTAACTCTATCGAGGCTATGGATGTTCGCTAGCAGCAAAGAATGACCATACGAAAGGAGTGATAGCTAATGGCCTTACACCAATGGATGCTCTACCCGTATATTGTCTAGGAGGGACATGGATTGTGGTTAAATAGGAAATGGAATCGAAAAGATAAACCCCATAGGTGGATCCGAATTCACGAAACCGAGAAGTTGTGTGCACATTGATGGAAAAGGTTCTAATTGAAAATAATAGAATAAAGCCAGAAGGTTTCTCAACCAATTTGCATAGGCTAAGAATGAGGGAAGGAGCATAGATTATGTTTTCGACCATAGAATCACCATTTTTTGAGCACTCAACACACCCTAAAATACTTTGCAATTTATTTTTTTTGGGTACCACTTTTTCATTTTTTAATAGAGTCAGTTTTGTTGGGAAGCATGGATTTTTATGTTGTTGCGATCACATTTTGTTTGGTTTGAAGTTTGTTGACAGATTGAATTTATCCTCTAAGTTAACGTGGCATAAAGACTAAGTACAGACAACTTAAAATTTGTTTTATAAAAGAGTTGTGTGCCAATCGACGATTATGGTCTGTGAAAAAAGTTATTTAAAAATCATCCATGTATCGTCGGCATCGATGGAATCTGAAAGAAAAATGGCCAACATAAACAACAACAATCATTGATCACCGATGTATCGTTGGCATTGGCAAAAAGGGAGAAAGGGTGTGGTAGCCAGAAAAATATGTCTAAGTAAAATCACCAACACCAAAACGTTAAAATCAACCATCACATATTTTTCCTCGTAGATAGCGTGTATTGATCAGTTATCTCCCACATCATATTTTGATGTTCCACGTGTCATCCATGTACTTCCACATCAGCACTTCCACGCCAACACTGTACAACAATTTGGGTTGGCATTGGAACTTTTACCTAAATGTACCCACAAAGCAGCGTCAAAGACAAAACGCCAATGCCAATGCACTCATTAACTACCAACAATACTGGCTTATTCATGTTTTCTATTTAAATACCATGCTTAGCCCCGATGTCGATCATACTAGTTCCTTGAAATGTGAAAAACTACTTAGGTAATTTGATGGCACACCCCTAGTTGAGTGAAGGACGAGATCTTCTATTTGTTAGAAAAAAAATAACTTCATGTAACCGATACCATGACATCACACACTGAACGACATTCAAAATTTGAATTTTTTGATAACACGCTCCTGCGTCGCCAGCCTCTGTTACATTTAAACCTAAGAATGGTTTGGATTTTTTTATAGATTGTACATGTGACATTTGTACGCTTGAATTTAAGACTTGATGCGATAAGGTAAGTATGTTTTAAAGTTTACAAGGTTTGTTCCCAAGAGTGGTATTTCGTTTAGAAATCATTGATCTCCCAAGAAGATGAGGAAGAAAGAGAGAGCATCGAAGAGGCTACATCCCATTATATCACTCTAATTAATATTAATCCTAGGTTATTTCTTTCAAGGAAGAGGTAAGCATTATCTTTATTGTTTTAACTTACGATTGCATCTGATAATGCTTGTCGAAGTTGGCTTGCAACTCATCATAACATTTTTTGTAGGAAAATGCCTCCATGAAAGATGATGACCAGGATCTCACCAAGAACGCCCAAAATGAAAGAACTAGAGATCGACAAAGGGTCGACACCGACGACCGCAAGGGAACTTGATTTTGTTTCAAAAATGGAATCAATTATCCAGACTTCAACCAAGAAACAATTTACCCATCGTCTAGCGTTCAAGGACACAGAGGCAAGCACTGGATCTAAAGTAATGCTCCAACATTGGGGGGACCTTTTTAACAAAACCAATCAGGAATATTACCCAGATTTTACACCTCACAGCAACCCAGACGTCAGGGTACTGGATGACCATTTTTTCCCAAATATTAAGCGATCATATCTGCATAGGGTGGCTTATCGGACCCTAGTTCTACCCTGCATCAAAACCATCAGATGGATAACTGACCACATAGACATGATGAAATGCACAATAAAAAATGATTAGAGTGAATGTGTTGGTATCTTTCTTCCAGTAGAAGTACAAAAATATTACAAACTCAGAGACCCGAAGGAGAGACTAAATACAAATTTTGTGGTCAAGTTTTATTATCTTCATGACACTAGCCAGTTACTAGCCTCACGGTGGAAAGAGGATAAAAAGTTTGCAAATAGGAGAAATGGATGGTACAACACGGTAAACCTCATACATCCCTATATGTATTTAATGGCTTTGATTTTCCGATTGTATGGAGAAAAGGACTACTCAAATTTTTCAGAAGCATGATGCTCTTAGAATTTACCATGGAAATCTCTGAGAGAAGTTTAAATTGGGGAGCCATTATTTCCAAACAAATAAGTATCAACATCCTACAGTCCCAGACACCAAAAGAAGGAGAAACATCAGTATTCTACATGGAATCTTACATGTTGGATGTGATATGCACGAGAAACATTTTCACATGTATGAATTTAAGCTGGCATGTTGTTGAGTTACATGTGCACATTTATTTCAGAATTTTGTGGGAGAATAGGTACAAAATATTTTATGTTGTGATATGTGATGAGTTTATATCCAAAATACACTTAATTATATTTATAAAATAATGCCCAAGGCTTTCAGGGGAAGCCAAAAATATGATATCCAAAATTGGCCATTGGTATTTCGAAGAAACAAGCCCTTGCATAAGAGTGTTCAGGGATACTAGTGCACCACACCTACTCCTCGTTCATGTCCCGAACCATCTCATATTAGGAGATATTTGTTACCAGACCATCCTACAAGGATATAACACTTCTCTGGTGAAGGATAAGAAGAGGGATTTCATACCCTATGGTTTTCATATTGGGTTTTATATGGTTAAAGACATTGCAAAGGAAAAACAATAAGGTTTGAGTCAACTTGAGTATTGGTTCCCCACGGGGCATTTTCGCAAGCATGATCCAAAAGGATTGGTACTCCAGCACCGGTACCAGGTATCCTCTTGTTGGCCATATGATCATGACAATTTCAAAGATGATATCTTTACCAAGGGAACCCAAGATTGGGAGGAAGTGCCCCATAGAAGGGATAGCCCTAGTATAACCAAGTTCAAAGTAATGACCATGGATGAACAAGTTGAGACATTAGAGAGCACAACTTAGGAATCCATCAAAATAAGAGAAGAAAACATAGCAGCATAAGCGACAGAAGCATGGAAAAGGGGGTCGTTTCTACTGGATGAAGCCAAGAGAGCTATGCAAATATTGAGGGATGATCCCCCACTTGACCTTGTGATAAGCAGGGGCGATTTTAAGAACCCCCCCTAAATTTATGTTTATAATAAATGGGTGAATCCCCATGATAAATAGGAAAAAATGAAGGTTATTTTAACAATAATATAATATGTATATATAATTTTTTGGCAAATATTTTAGTCAACTATATAATCTTCTAAAATTTTGGTGAATATATCATTGAATTATAAATTCTTGTAAAATCTTGGAGAATCTTTCACTGAATTATAAATCCTTGTAAAGTCTTGGAGAAATTTTTGGTAAAGTATAAGTAAAAGAGTTTGAAGTTCAAACTCTTTTAAAAATTGAAGTTCAAACTCTAGTGTTGGAAAACTGGTGAACAACTCATGTGTCTCCTTCATGTGACTAGAAGCACCACTGTCAAAGTACCACACACTCCTTGAGTAGGTGTTGGTAGAGAGGCATGTGAACATTCAAAATTCCTTGTCAAAATTTGCTGCAAATGCATCTAGTTGTGCCTCTGTTGTTGTTTTTGTTTGCATCTTCTCTTGCCTCTTCTTCTCTGGACACTATGAAGCATAGTGCCCAAACTTGTGACATGTGAAGCACTTGATTTTACGCAATTCATTCTTTCTTGGATGTGAGGTTGACTCCTCACTGTTACCCTTCTTGTTAGAACCCTTTCTTTTTCCCTCCCTTGTCTTAATGACAAGGGCCAGTTTCTCCTCCTCTTCATCTTCCTTCTTGTCTCTCTTAGACTCCTACCGAGTCTATTCCTAGATGCAATCATCCCAAAGTCTCTACCAATATTGGATATTTTCCCGAGCACAAACTCCTTTGAAAAATGGTTCCCATGACTTGGGAATACCATTCAATTCCACGTTCACGAGATTCGTGTCCTATGTTTTCTCCCCTATGTCTACAAGTTGGTCATGCACCTATGCGATCCTCATGAAATAGTCGGTAACATTATCTGATCTAGACATCTAAACTGATATGAGTTTATTCCTTAAGATCATCTTCCTATTCATGTTCTTTCTTTGGAATAAAATTATCAGGGCATCAAACATATCTTTGGTTGTCATCTTCTCGGTTAGGTGAGGAATCAAATTATCCTTCACCGACTCTAATAGGACCCTATCTTCTTTGATCTCCTTCTTATTGTGATCATCTAAAACTATCGAATATGTCAGTGGACTAATTTATTTATCCACTAACTCCCAAAGTTCATACCCCTTCAATGTCAAAGTAACTATTTCTTTCCAAGATAGGAAGTTGGATTCTCCATCCAATTTGTCTTCAAATCTTAATAGTGTTGCTTACATCCCTAAGACATGATGAACTGGCCTAGAAATAACCCGATGTTGGAAAAATACCCCTGTACTGACCTAGATTCCCTTCAGATCATGTGCAGGGGTAGAAGGAATGAGGAAGAAGGGAGTAAAGGGAGATAAATATCACATAGGGCTTCACTATAGAGAGCATGTGGATGCAAAAAAACCACCTACTCAGAGACACGATTCATCACACAAAGGAATGGAAAGCCAATATCCATAGATATGAGTCACAAACTCATAAATAGATGGTGCAAATGAGAAAAGGATCTCATGATCACAGGTTTGAGAAGAAGAGAAGATATGGGAAGTTATTTTGAAGAAAATAGAAATCTTTCCCAAGATTGAAATGGTCACCCTAGAATAGAGAAGACCCATATCCAGACTGGAGCAATAGAGGACCACGACTTGGTATTTACTGGAAAGAAACTGACAATGGTAAGGGGAGGTCACCGAGGGACGATGTAAAAAATAAGGGGCTCCCTTGTGTAGATGAAAAATAGTTGGAAAGGTTCCTAATAAACTCATGAAGGTCTTGAGCTCAGTGGGAAGAGGGAAAACTTATGTTTTTTCTAGTGGAGTGAAGGAGAGTAACCTTTCTAAACCATTTATTGACTTCTCAGTCAACTGCGATAGTCCCTTGGTGGTACCATGGTCTGGCATGGAGGTAGAATGTTGTAGAAAGGCACAACACAACATAGCCTATGGTTGGGTGGAAAGGAATTTCCCCTCAGTTAATTGGCTGGTTAGAACCATTGTTAAATATATAAGTTTTTGTACCTATAATGTTTTAAATGGTCATATATAGTACTTTATTCATTTTAACTAGTTAAATGATATGAATGAATGTTGAATTCTTGATTTAAATGGAGTAATATAACCTCCTTTATTCGTTAAATTGAGTAAATGTGATGATTGTATGAGGAAGGCCAATATGGGTTGATAACCCTGTATTTTCCTTTCGTTTGAAATGGAAATTTTATAGGATATGAATTCTTCATTTGGGTGTTTGGGCAGAGTATTTCTTTCCTATTGGAAAGTGGTTTATGAGCCCGAAGGAGTCAGGTTGAACCTTGGAAAAATAAGTCTGGAAAGACCATGGGACTGTTAAGTCCTAGAATAATCCATTAACCCTGTTGAAAATCCTTATTTGAATTGAGAGGAAATATAACCATTGAATTGGAGGAAGGAGTAGATACTGACTGTTCGTCGAAGATCTATTCTTTGGGAGAAAGCCTATCATAAGGTGTAACCCTTGGAAAAACTCATAGTACTAATTATTGGTGAATCTATGATAGGAGGATTCCAAGAGAAGATGGGTCGTAGATGCCCTAGATGCTTCATCAATAATTATATCATGAGAATGGAGATTAGTAAGGTTTGAAAATTGTTGTAAGAGGAGTTTCCGCTGGGAAATGTATGATGTCAAAAGTTTGAGAGAAATAGGATCTGTTGATATATCAGTGTGGATGTCAATGGTTTTTGATTCATTGGATCTAGACTGATCCATCCCGAGGAAGGAACTCAACTGAAGAGAGGTATTGGTTAATCACCCTTCAATTTTGATATTATAGTGATCTTTGATCTTCGTATGTGGCCACCTGAGAACCGTTGGATCCATCGAAGTGTTCTCATCGGGAATGTCTGATCAGGAAGTCTCGCGATTTTGGGGAGTGGACACGTTCTGATGGAAGAAGTCCCAAGTGGATAGGGACCATCGATTTGTAGATATGGCATCCAATATACCACAACTGTATATTGGTTGTAAACCCCACCTGTCAATGTGTTACATGGATAATGGGGGAGGATTTAGCCGCCGCATGGTTTAAGGTTCCGATTTGATCGGGGTCATTGATTTATAGTCCTAAAGACTGTTGGATCTGTCGAGAATATACCATCAGATCATTTCAAATGGTATGGAAATGTGGGTGGTGTAACCTGATTTCCTAATGGGTAGAGAACCTAATTCATTGTTGAACATTGATTTGGTTGTGTCGGATAATTTAGAATCTTCCAATTGTGGAGGTCTATCCCTGGTCTGCATAACAACAACTCGTCGAGCATTATATTTTAGATTATTCTTCCAAATCTTGTTGAAGAGGGAAAAAAATCATATTATAGCATGAATTGGTCATTGAAACAAGAATTAAACAACTAAGGTCTAGAAAAATTATTGAGTACAACATCGAGTGGAAGAACATGCCAACAGAAGATGCAACCTGGACATATGTTTTCTTCATATAGAAACATTGACAATTGATCAACATTGAGTGTCACATTGCTTGTTTGAAGAGGAGAGGCATGTTAAGCCCCTAATTCCCACCCCTAATTAATTCATACATTAATTGCAATCATGTAGGGTTATTATTACCTTCTATACCACTTTATATAATGTATATACATTATAAAGACTCATTTAGATTTTCATCTTATTTTGTTCATTTAATATCTTATAATAAGAGGTTGTCGGGACTCAAAGAGGCTTATCATTTATTCACATTGTTACTTGGTTTAGGCATCAAATCACTGAATTAGGATTTTTTATTCTTTCTTGGCTATTTGGTCCATAATGGTGAAGGCTCCATCTAATCTTCAAACAAAACAATCATAAGGAACTTCAAACTCTTTTACTGATCTCCTTGTAAATGACCATTGATTATTGCTAACACAGTTATTAGTCAATTTTTAATCAACATAACATAGTTATCATTATTCTTTGATTTAGTTCCATCTTTTAATCGATGAAAGATTTAACTGAGATTCAATCTAACTGTGTCTTTTTTGTTTTCGTGCAACTTACTGTTCTTTGTGTTACTACAGGGTTTTATCAATTTTGGAGATCATATGGAAACATGTAAACCATTTAGTAGATATGGTGATTTATTTGTAGCCTCTGCTATCTTCTTCGTGTGATCCATGTTCATAATGATCTCTGTCATTTTACCAAATCATGGCAGTTTGAATTCTTTGGTGTTGTGCAAGGTTCTAACTATTTTTGGCAAAACTTCAAACATCCACAATTGGCAGTATGCCAAAACTCTGACAGTAATAATTCTCTTCAATATTCGAAAGTTTATTAACTTGGTAGCATATTTTGGTGACCCTCCAAACTTGGAATTATGCCAAAATCTCTAAACAATTTCCCATGGTCACTCATATGACCGTCGCGCCAAAAGTGTGTAAAAAAAATATTTATCCAATGGAAGAGATCATATCTATCAGTAGATCAACTCTTGTTATCGTTTCTTCCAAAAGGTAGGGGGCCTGACAGGTCGTCCCAGGCTCCAAGTTGGTGATCTTCATTTTGAAGTCCAAGCACCTAGAGCCCCCGCCATACCCTTGCACTATGCATCGAATATTCATAGTGAGGGCTATGGTTATAAACCAATATAAAAAATTTCACACTATACATGTGGAATAAATCCCAACTAGCAATTTAATCAGCACCGTTGATCTCTTGATCAAACGGTTGTTGAGTCTTTGCACCAGATTTACAAGCCCACAATGTGCCTCTCTTCCCTGTGAAGAAACCCATTCCTCAAATATAAGACTCCAATTTCCATCCCTATTCTGCAAGTAAGGTTGAGAAGTCTCTGGATCTTCCCTAAGGGGAAACATATATATGTCATAATTTTCTTCATTTTTCTCTGTGTGATCTCTACAAAATACTTTCTTAATTTATCCTATTGTGGAAATACGAATGGACTTTAAACTGTAAGAGGGCGTTTGAAATCGAAAGAAAGGATTGAATTTGTTCACAATTTTAATATGGGAAGTATTCAAGTCAAGTTCAATGTAGGCCTTGTACATAAGATAAATTGTCTCTGATATTTGATGATGATGTCCTCCGGTGCCTAACCCGACCGATTTATATCCCTCAGAAACCTCTTGACAAGATCAAAGTGTACACCTCCAGTGACAGAGACCCAAAGATCGAACAACGGGCATAATCGTTCAATCAAAGCATAGATACCCTCAATAATAACAATCCAATATGATGCAACGTCAATATCCCTGTACCCAGTGCATTTACTAAGCTTATCCTCCTCAGGTATGTTATAGTTCCTTGTGCGCATATTAGAAAGTATAGCTATAAGTTCCATGTGTGATCCAGATTTAGCAGTGAAATGAACTAACTATAGACTGAATACCATAAACATAGAGATAGGAAGACTAACACAAATATTCAATTAACAATATCTTCTATTAAATAATGAAATAAGTTGAAACTGTAAAACTGTAAAACTGCAAAACTGAAACTTGCTCAAATGGCGGTAGCTATCCATGAGAAGAGATGTGGCTACTACATGCATCTATGTGAGAATAATCAATTACAATGAGGATCCATAGGCCCTTTTCATATTAATCATGAATTCCAAAAACCTAACCCTAGAAAGTGAAACACCAAAAGTCATGTGGGCCCTATGGGTAAGTTGGTGTAATTTGGTACCTAAACTTCCTACAGTCATAAATTTTTCATACAACCTTTATTTTAGGCATGTGATAGCCCGTTGGAAAGGTGTTTTAGAGAACTACACATTTCACCATCAAACTCTGACTCTGTCTATAGTCTGACTATAGAAAGTCAAAAAAAACAATGTTTAGGGCCTCAAAACAACCCTGAAAGTACAACAAGATGTGTTGATATGAAAACATACAAAATAGGCCAGTTGGATTAGGCGAGAGGCCACTCGTATCCACCTAGAGAATGTTTGAGGCTTTAGACAACCCCAAAAGTTTAGAACTCACAATTATAAAGAAGTACAAAAAGATGTGTTGAACAAAAATGGACATGAGGAGCCAGTTGGAATAGGTGGGTGGCCACCAATATCCATCTGGATCAATCCTCCCCCATTAGGAAGAAATGGTCTCTATTGCATTGAGTTCCCCCATCAGGTGAGAAAACTTAAGCTGGATTTGGCCCCTGGTGAGCCACTTGCCTTGGTGTAGGAGTTGCCCTGCCTTGACAACCCGATAAAGTTGGATCTGCTGCTGGTGATTTCCCTTGACCTATGTGTCCACTATCTGGTCGGTGGATGCTTGTTCCATGCAGTCAGGGTTGAGCTCTATTGGTGTCAGTTGTTCGACGATCTCAGAGGTGTCCAATAATGGTGGGAAATATGGTTGAAGGAGGTCCACATTTAATAATGGATGCAAAACAAGGAAGGGTGGAGTGTTGAGCTCAAAAGAATTGCTACCCACAACCTTGGTGATAGTGTAAGGCCCATAACGAAGTGGTTGAATCTTCTGATGGGGCCTGATGAGACACTCCTTCTGCAAATGTAAGCAGACTTTGTTGGCAACCTGAAACTAGTGTGGTAACCTGTGTTTATCATGGCCCTGCTTGTACTTAGCATTGGATTTCTACAAAATCTCCTCGACTTGTTGGTGGATGTGTTGAATCTTCTCAATGAATCTGGTGGCTTTGTCGACCGTAGACTGGTCAGGGGAATATTTTGTCTGTGCAGTGGCAATAGGAAGTGCAACATCAATGGGTCCCAAGGGTTGGAATCCTAGACCCACCTGGAATGGGCTATGCTCGGTGGAACTATGGAGAGCTCTGTTGTAACTGTGTTGGACATTTGGGAGACTCTCATCCCATGTACAAGGATTCTTAGATTTGTACATGTGCAGGATGTGCACAATCATATGATTGATGACCTCAGTTTGGCCATCAGTTTGGGGGTGGAAAAAAGTGGATTTTGTGAGCTTGGTGTCTAACAGAGACCAGAGACTTGACCAGAAGGTGTTGAGGAATTTGATGTCTCAGTCGGAGATGATGGTATGTGGTATCCCAAAGTGCACCCAAACTCATTCAAATAATATCTTGGTAGTATCAACTATTGGGACAGTCTTCTTATAGACTATGAGGATGGCCATCTTTGAAAATCGATCAATGACAAAAAACACGTAGTCATTTCCATGCTTGGTGGTCAGAAAACCATACATGTAATCCATGGAGATGGATTCCCATGGATTCTTAGGAATAGGAAGAGGGGTGTATAATCCTTGCTTCTTAATGGTTGGCTTGGAAATGCCGCAGGTAGTGCAAGATCTGATATACTTTCTAATGCCCGGTAGAATTTTTGGCCAATAAAAATGTTTCTAGAGGACAACCACAGTTTTCTCTATGCCAAAATGTCCTGCCACCCGACTGTAGTGGCCTTTTCAAATCAGCTTCGCACACTCTCTTGTAGGAACATAGAGATGGCCCAAGTGGAATAAGAGTCTATCCTAAATGTCAAAATCAGTGACAGTGGTGCCTGTACCCAAGAGCTGATATGTGGTGGCGAAGTCTGGATCTTGTTGGTAAAGTCGGGGCCACTCCAATTTTTCATGTCCACAGAAATGGAGCACAGTGCTAAATGCAGCCACAGGAGGCCGATTGAGGCATTCAACGACATGATTGGAGATACATGTATTATAATTGATATTGAGATGGAAATGTTGCAAGTAGGTGGACCACTTCTGATGGTGGTCATTCTGAAATTTCCCCTGTGTCTATATGAACTGCAGAGGCTTGTGATCATTGTGTATGATCATCTCTGTCCCCAGAATGTAATGTTTCCATTGACAACATGATTGTACAATGGAATACATTTCCTTGTCATAGGTGGGGTATTTACGGATAACATTTGAGAGTATCTCACTATGGTATGCCACCAGATGCCCATGTTGAGTGAGAATTGTGCCCACATCATAGTCAGATGCATCAATCTCAATATTGAATGGTTGTTGCAGATCAGGCAAAGAGAGTATGGGAGCTGAGAACAAATGATGTTTCAGATCTTCAAATTCTCTTTGTTTCTCCTTCCCCCACACGAACTTTCCCCTACCACTTCCCTTGGTAACCTGGCTGAGGGCCTAGGAAATATGGGAGAATCCCAACACAAACCGTCAATAAAACTTGGTGAGTCCTAAGAAGCTTCGAAGCTTTGTCAGTGTGGTTGAGGTTGGCCAGTCAAGAATGACTTGGATCTTAGCTGGATCAACGTGTACCCCATGCTCATCCACAATAGAGCCCAGTTATTGGACCGTGTTCATGCCAAAAGAGCATTTTTCCAAGTTGGCAGAAATTGTGTGTTGTCGTAGAGTGCTCAAAACCTATTGAATATGTTGCATGTGCTCCTCCCACATTCTAATGAAGATGAGGATGTCATCCAAATATACTACCACAAAGGAGTTTGTGAAGGGTATAAATACATCATCCATCAACCTCATGAAATTGTTTGGTGAATTTGTTAAGCCAAAGGGCATGACTAGCCATTCATAAAGACCTTCCTTAGACTTGAAGGTTGTCTTCCAGACATCTGTTGGTTCGATGGGAACCTGATGGTAGCCAGAATTCAGTTCAATCTTATTGAAGAACTTTTCCCCCTTGATTTGGTAAAGAAGGTCATCAATCCTAGGAATGGGATAGCGGTTCCAGACTATGATTTTGTTTAAGGCTCTGTAATCAATGCAGAGTCACCAAGTCCCATCCTTTTTTTGCACCAGTACAATCGGGCTTCCGCAAGGGCAGGAGTTGGGTCTGATGTGCCCCTTTTGAAGAAGATCTTAGATCTGACGCCTAATTTAGTCATTCTCCATCAGTGAGCATCGATATAATAGTCCATTAGGTAGAGGTGTGTCAGGGGTTAGATCAATTGGATGCTTGACTTGGCAGTGTGTCGGTACCCCTGTAGGTGAGACGAAGATGTCTCTGTATTCTTCCACGATCTCGTCCACTTGCTTCTGCTACAAAGAGAGGTTTTGTGTAGAGGCCATGGATGTGGAGGTGACCTTCTTCTTACTGTGAGAACGGATCACAAAGAAGACAAACTTTCCAGTCTATGAAATGACCTTAATGAATTGCTCAGTAGAGATTAAAGAAATAGTAGTAGGTGGTGCCACCTATGGAATCCTATAGAATTGTCTACCAAAAGTAATAATAACACTGTGGGGTCTAGACTCATACACAACATGATGCTTCCACAAATATGGTTTTCCTAAAATAACATCACAAACCTCAAGGGGAGAAATATCACACAGTACCTCATCTTTGAAAGGCTTGATGCCGTAGGACAGACAACGTTGTTGGCTGAAACATAGATCTCTTCCTTGATGAAGTCAGTCGATGGTCTAGGGTTGTGGGTGTGGTTCCCTTGGCAGGTTCAGTCATTTGAAGACCTCTATTTAAATTAGGTTCTTCTGACTACCATTGTCGAAAATGAAGTGAATCAGAGCCCCCTTGAATCACATATGTGAGTGAAAGAGGCATTCCCCTTCCTCTCGTTCTCCTAGTTCTCTTGGCCAGAATTTGGTGGTAGCGACCGTGGAATTGGGTTCAACATCGATAATCTTCTTCCCTCCTTCAGGATTTGACTCGAAATCATAATCGGCCTCTGACTCAGAAGACTTCAGCTCAGCCATGAGGGACTGCTTGGAGAGGAATTCGTCGATGTTATGCCAAGGACTTTTATGGTACTCACACCATTTTCCCGTGTCCTTCTTCTTCTTGTTGTTGCCCTTCTTGTGTTGTGACTTGAATGGATTATCTTGAGGGTGTCCATCGTGACTTGGTCCCCTATTGTGTGGGTTGGGGTTTCCTTTTCCCTTCTTCGGCTATGAGGGATTTTCATATCCAAACTCTCCTCATTTCTGCTTAAATTTTTTCTTGATCTTGACAGAGTATCTATAATTTGTTCCCAATGAGGTGATGTCCAGGAACTCCATTTTTTTTTAATGTATATATCCAAACAACTGTGGTATTTGATCACCAGATGATGCTCAAAATATTTGATACCCAATTTGGTGTGGAGGGTATGGAAAATATTGGTGAATTCTGGTATTGTCTAGTCCCTTTCTTGACGTAGGGTGGTCCATCTGGTGTACTGGTCCACATAGCTTCCAACAGGGTAGTATTGTTCTTTAATGGCATCCTAGAAGGAATTCCATGTAGGGGCCACCACAAAAATTGCACATTCCTCCACGGGACTTTTCTCAGAGTAGGTATCCCACCAGTCTTTAACATGGGGAACGACCTTGAGGAGTGAAAAAGTGATCTTTTCCCAATCGAAAAAATTGTGGACCAAAAAATATCCTTCGAGCATATTTAACCATTTATCTACAACATCTGCATCTATTAGTCCTTCAAATAATGGAATATCAAAATTTACCTATACATTGAAGGGGGTTGCATGGCTGCCTGATGAATATGCTTCTCCTGTGGGAAACCATCAAAGGATCTGCATGAAGTTGTCCATAATTTTGTTCCTTGGTCGCACGAGGGCTTCCTTGAGCAACATTTTAATAGGATATCCCGCTCCATCATAATTATTTCCGTCTCCCATGGGTTGTTGTCAGGCTCGGCGCGGTCGATCTGGTAATGACTCGATTGGTTCGAGTCCCAACTTCTTGTACACAGACCTTGTCGGGGACATGCACAAAGAAAAATAAATGAAGAGTAGACCGCTCTGATACCACTGATACTAATTTAGGAGCTGAACGAATTGATTATAGAATGAATACCATAAACACAGAGATAGGAAGAATAACACAAATATTCAATGAACAATATCTTCTATTAAAAAATGAAATAGGCTGAAACTGTAAAATTGCAGAACTGAAACTTGCTCAAATGGAGGTATCTATCTCTGAGAAGAGATGTGGCTGCTATGCGCATCTGTCTGAGTAGAATCGATTACAATGAGGCTCCATAGGCCCTTTTCATATTATTCATGAATGCCAAAAACCTAACCCTAGAAGGTGAAATGCCAAAAGTCATGTGGGCCCTATGGGTAAGTTTGTGTAATTTGGTACCTCAACTTCCTAGGGTCATAACTTTTTCATACAACCTTCGTTTTAGGAGCATGATATCCCATTGGAAATTTTTTTTAGAGAACTACACATTTCACAGCCAGACTCTGACTTCGTCTATATTTTGACTGTGGCGAGTAAAAAAAACAATGTTTAGGGCCTCAAAACAACCCTGAAAGTACATCAAGATGTGCTGATATGAAAACATACAAAATAGGCCAGCTGGATTAGGCGAGAGGCCACCTGTATCCACCTGGAGAATGTGTGAAGCCTCATATAGCCCCAGAAGTGTATAATTCACAATTATAAAGAAGTACATAAAGACGTGCTGAACAAAAATGAACACGAGGAGCCTGCTGGAATAGGTGGGTGGCCACCAATATCCATATGGATCAATGTGATAATGTGTATCATCATCCTTTTCAAACTGAATATGATTCATGCAAAAACCTAAAGGCAGATTTGTAACTCCACTCTTGCTGAACTTTCTTTGACCAGTTTCTATCATTAGAACTTTGAGTTGTTTCATTCAGAAAGTAATGGTCCAGAGGGTCTTTGACACTGTCAAAGTTTTTGAACTCGTCATCTTTTCGAGAAACAAACAAGTTTTTCATTTGATCTAAAATGAGTTTCATACAAGTAGGCATATTTCCTGTTGAATACTCTCCTGTGGAAATTTGCACTCTATCTTGGAAACTTTGAACATCTTCCTCATTTATGTGGTGAATACATTCTACCCCGATCTTCGAATCTGTCACCTCTGATGCTCCAGTCTCCAAGCATAGGAGTCAAACCATCTTTAATATGTTCCAATTGATGACACTTGGAATCTCTTGTAAGTTTTTCGCATTCTGTAATACCCCAAGGACGTGCCCCAATTATATTATGAATTGTAATCATGTTTTTTAAGCTGGTGAGTCGAGTGTTGATAAGCTGGTGGGCTTATGTGTTTATTAGGCCGGAGAGCCTAGGTGTTAAAGGCCAAGAGCCTGATTTTGTATATGTAATTATGCAGATCATTAATAAAATAAAAACATTGTTGCATGCAGACCGACCACGAAGAAATATTGATGGGGGACTAAGCTTCCACAAGGTTGGGTAAGGGAGGAGACTAAATGTGTGAGCCTAGGGGGTAAGCTAGGGGGATTACCTCTAAAGGAGATAATAATTTATTATTATTTCCTAAAAGGCTAAGGTGGACAAATTGACCAAATGTTGTCCTAAGTTCCTGGAAAAGGAACGTATTCTAAGTGGAGTGCATGCAACTGCAGGAAGACAGGTGTCAACCTGGGCGCATGCAGTTATAGCTAGGAAAGCCAATGTTGTTGGGTTTGCTTTCCATTCTCTCATCCTCTGCCTGAGTTCGCGGGGATCTGGGGTGTCTGAATTTATTTTTCCTTTGCGTTTGCATTTGCATACCCATGCACAGTGAATGAAACCCTCACGGGAAGGTGGTTCGTTATGTCCATTCTTCCATCCAATAATCTGAATTCCAAACCTCTATGATCGACCTTTGCATTGATTCCTTCTCACACATCCTGGAACCAGTGGCAAATCCATGCACTTAGCCATGTCTTCTATGAAGTCCAAGCACGTTGTAAATGTATAAGCCATGTTGTGTCAGAACGATTGGATGTTGCGGCCATGCAGTTCCCTAGATTGAGTGTGGCTTGTTGCCTTCTATTTTCCCGAGTTGTATTGACCAGTGGTTGTTGTCTTCACCTTACGGGAATTGAGTCAAAGACTGGTTGAAGAAGCGGGTTTTCAGGCCTGTGGTTGAAGAGGCAGGTTGTCAGGCCTGTGAGAATCTCTCTCTAGGTGAGAGAGTTTGTTGGGAAGTGGTTTTCTCCTAGAGAGAGTCTATCACCAACTACGGAGATCTGAGAATTCATAATCCAGCATGTTGCCAAGACCCAGAGAGGGAGGTGAAGCAGTCGATGGACTATGTGACAGTGAAGGTGTATACTCCTAGATGGAACAAGCATGTGGGGAATGAGAGTCCGTGAGTAGTGAGAATAAGAAAGATCCTGGAGAGAATCATTCCAGTTGCACTGTGCAGTTTCCTATAACCTCAGCCTAGTCTAGGATTCCCTTGCCCTGGGTGGAGCTTAGTCCTAGCTTGGGGGTGACCCATTGCTGAGTGTGATAAGCAATATGGTCTATGGCTGGGAAATTCGTGGAAGGTCTGCACGTAGTTGGTGGTCTCCTATTAAATATAAGTACCACTTTTATGTTCATTTACATGTTGTGTATATGTACATGTGTTATAATTAATGAGTAATGTCGTATATGTTGTTATTTTATGGGTTCTACCTGTGATTACTGCATGTATGTTTTTACTTTTATTTTTGCATTAATCTATGTATGAACAGAATATGGGTTCTGCCTGTGATTACTTTTATTTTTACTTTTATGGGTTCTGCCTGTGATTACTGCATGTATGTTTTTCCTTTTATTTTTACATTAATCTATGTATGAACAGAATATGTTGATTTGTTTATGCTTATATTTATATGCATATGATAATTGTCATTTCTATGAGGTAACATGTGCTAGGCCTAGGTGGCCTGGATGTGTATGATGTTTTCGCATGAATCTCTGTGTGGCATAGCCCAGTTGGTTATGGATGGATGTGCTACAAATTGGTGTCAATTTGGTATGAGAGAAGTCTTGGAAAAGTTAAGGTTGTGTTTGTAGCGTTTCCCGGCCTGGTGGGTGGCCGGGGAAGTTACACATTCAACATTGCTCATCTCAATCCCATTAGTTTTCTTTTCAAGTCCATTCTGCAGAGCAGTTTTCTCCTAAGAGCTTGCATCCATAGTATTTGATAATGCAAAGTATATGGAAAATACTTCTAAACCTCGAAAGTATCGCTTTATTGCATGGCTTATGAGCACCTATGTTGGCTTGTTTCTCTTTTTCTTGAGTGAATATTATATTCTTAGTTTGGTGTTGATGGTGTTGCTTATTGTGGCATGACTTTATGTAGCAATTCCAGTTTGTGTAAACAATGGATATTGTTGCTATAAACTCTGTTTCAGAATAATGCATCCTAACATCATCCAAATTGAGTATTTTTCCAAACTTCAGTCAGTGGATTGGTGGAATCATTACAACTTTCATGCTATTGTCAGCTGTAAAGTGCTCAATATTTCTTCATTTGTTTGTCAATGATCTGGAAAATAATGTGGCATGAATAATGGTATTAAAATCTTCATAAAATTAGATATGCACATCAGTGACACCTTCATTCAAGATTGTGGAATTCGAAATTGAGATTAGGACGGGTATTTCATGTGAAGCAGATTTGTTGCAGGACGTGCTTGGGTCTTTGTAGAACAGGTTGCTCAAACGGTGAATGGGATTACATTTCATATTCTTCTCTAAACATTTTTGTCAAAAATCTGGGAATTGTGCTGGAGATAAGGCCTAGCTTTAATTTAGTGTCGAAATTCTTGTAAAAAGTTCTCTCATTTTTATTCTATTTTAGAAATTGGTTCCAGATTTCAAGGAAGCACTCAGCATTCGAGGGCACAAACGTATGAGAAAAACAAATGCATAGGTGGCAGAACATTTAATAGTCAACTTCAAATTTCAAGGCATAAAGGCAGATACGGGATTTTGGAGATCAATGACAAGGAGCAGACCATTTCGCAAGTCAAATATACATCCCAAATTTCCAGTCAAACAATCGGCGTTTCTAAATCAGATCGAGCATTTCCAGGCATAATATTCAACAACTTGGACATTCGATTGTAGCAGTTCTTAATTTGCTGAAGTAAATTAAATCTTTGGTTATTTTTGGGTTATGGATAGACTTGAACTCTCAAAGCTAGTTATAGCTAGAGCCTAGAGGATTGTAATATTCTATAAATCCTATGATTTTCAAGAGAAGAGGAGTGGGGGAAATCATGAGAGAAGATCCTGGAGGCCTGAGGCCCGAAAGGATGAAGGGAGAAAGATAGTTTATGGGCTTAATGTAACATTATTTCCACCTTCTTAGATTTAGAAATGTTGAAACTCAGAGTTATGCTTCTTGTGTTATTCTCTTTCTGTTTTATTGGGAAGCAATGAGATAATTGGTAAATCCATTTTCTTATTGATGCAGCTATGTTTTATACACCTCTTTCATGTAAATTGATTTTCAATATGTAGCTTTGGAAATGAACTACCATTTTCATTCCTGAATCTTTCTCATTTGAAACTATACTACCATCTTTAGTTTCAAATGTTCACTTTGGATTTCAAC
>ML791038.1:422446-434715 GCA_009831015.1 Picea engelmannii
ATTGAGCCACATCATAGAAGCCATACCAAGAATTCCCTAAGAATTCACAACATATCAAACAATAGCATCTATCAAGACAATAATGTAACCATACTAGTGTCTTAGTGATAGATCTGAGGCCATAGAATGTAGATCTGGAACCTACCTCATCATCCAAGAGCTTGGCACCAACTCAAACACAAATCTCCATGAGGTTATTTAGTCCAAGTTCCCTTTACACAGTCATCCCTCATGTACACTCACCCTATACATAGCCAGCCCACATGTACATGCACCCTATACACAGACAACCCACATGGGCATCAGAAAGTAGGGTTTTCTGTGAATCTGAGACTTTTGCCATCAAGATCTCCGACATTGACGAAACTTTGATGCATCCATGAGATCCTCCTCTCGCTCTCTTCCTCATAATAGATCTTCAATCATGCTCAAGAGATCCACATCAATAATATGCTTTCACAAGAAGCTCTCCATCAATACTCCAAAATATATTCAGAAGAAGCTCTCCATTGATCCACAAAAAAGATTCTCACCAAATGTACATTTTACAATAGATCCTAGATTCTTATTTATACTTTCATCTTCTAGGTCACTTAACCCATTTTTAGGTTACTTAACCCATTTCTAGGTCACTTAACCTATTTTCCTTATTTTAGGGTTAACCACTTTCCATGAATACAAAGTTCTCCAATACTTTATCATTTAAATATTCCTTCTTGATTTTGTTACTTTACTTTATCATTTAAATAATCCATCTTGATTTTGTCACTTTACTTTATCATTTAAATAATGATTTCTTCTTTTCAAGCACTTTTACTTCTTTGACCTTTTGGGGCTTCAAGCCTTCATATGAGGGGTCCTCCAACTTCATAAGTCCATAACTCTCAAACCGTGAGGAGTTATGTGACATTCCACATACCACCGGAAATGGCATAACAAGCATTATCCATCTATGATAGTTTCACCAACAAATTCAATGATCTTCATCTCATTATTCCACATGCAAGCATGGGTCCTCCAACGTTTCCTCTAGGATAACCCAATCCGTAAAGCGTCTTCCTGTGAGGGATTTCACCATAAGAGGTCCACTTTGGAGTTCATCCATTTGTGCACCTTATTAACCATGAGAAGACAATAATGATTCATCTTTGCATCAATTCACCACTGCATCATATATATCAACTATGCATCATGTATCAATGACAAGTCATTGATCCATCTTCATCAATGCATCATAGCAATGATCCATCTTTATCGATTGGTTTCCACTTGAGCATATATCATTCTTATCAAGGGAATCATATCAATCAATGACATCAATCAAACCAAACCATTTACATATGATCCAACAATCTCCCAAATAATCAAACCATTGGCATCAATGACAACATGATCCAACAACAACAACTCAGAAGTAAGACCCAAATTGGTTCTTTCATATGCAACACTAGAGATGCAGGAGAAGAGGCTAACAACCTATTGAAATATATGAACTTCACTTGAAGTTTCACATGGAATTATCACCCATTTGGTTTCATATCAAAGCTCAGGGTCAAACAAAATAACACTCCTTTTTCTCATGTACACAAGCCTGAGGTAGAAAATTATATGAAATAGAAAGACTTGCAAGAAAATACATTGTTGGAAACAGAAGAACGACCTCCCCATCTCACTTCTTGACATACTAGCACACCTCAAGTACAAATAGAAAAGAGAGCAAGGAAAGAGGTTTCCCCTTCAGTTACAGAGGTGTCAACTGAAGATTTTCAAGTTTACATGAAGAGGGATAAAACTAGTCACTCATTCATTAGATGTAAATCAAATCCCAATGTTTATATGTTGAGGACTTGTTACTCTTTGCGGTCAAATATATTTTGCATGATAGGTTCTCAATGACCGATATGGTTCCTCTCCACTTTTTCCTTGGTCTTGAGATAACCAGGATGATTTAGGCATCAATATGTCTCTCAGGCTAAGTATGTTAGGGATATCTTAGTTAGATTCCACATGACCGAGTCTAATTCTGTAGCCACATCCTTCTTTTCTGGGGTAAGTCTCGAGGATGGAAAGGATACACCATTGGTAGACAACACCAAGTATCGAAATCTAGTAGGGAGCCTCATATATCTCACTCACTCCTAACAAAAGTTATCATATGCAGTAGGGGAAGTTTCCAGGTACATGTAGGAGACACATGAGCTTCACTGGAAAGATATAAAGTGCATCATCAAATATGTTCAGGGTACCACCATTCATGGGAATTTTTATAACCCTATATTTCATAGTATCACCTAGTGATTATAATTTCTTCCTCTAGTAATATTTTATTGTAAATAATGTTTGGTTCTACAAATGATTTACAAAACTAAAAAGAATAAAGAAAAGAAAAAGAAAGAAAAAATAAAAAGAATAAGGAAAGAAAAAGAAAAATAATAAAGAAAAGAAAAGAAAAAAAGAAGAAAGAAAGGATAAAAATAGAAAAATGAAAAGAGGGTATATATATATATATATATATATATATATATATATATATATATATATATATATATATATATATATATATATATATATATATATATATAAGAGAAAATATAAAACCCCATGAAAAAAAACCGGGTTTGACTCATACTGCATAATCGTGATCAAACCTTTTAAATTTATGTTGATAGGATTAATGAATAAATTTGGTCAAACAGTTTAATGTGTTAGGTGATTAGGTTAGGATTTAGGTTGGAAGTGTTTATTTAAATAAAAAGTGCAAAGAGATTGTTAAAATACCCTTTATTTGAGTTTATTTGATGCTTTTAGGATTAGTAAATAATACATTGGTGAAAATAAATAAGAAAGGGGGAGCCTAGTGCTACCCATCGCATGATTTAATCCTAAGTTCTATTGTGGATATGAATATTTTTCGTGTTGTGACTAAAAGGCGCATAACTTCCATCGAGCAGTGCCGAGATCAATGGACGTCAGTGCTTTTTAGACCCCCCCGACCTTTCTTCCTTTAACGGTGGGGGCAGGATCTGGAAAAGAGATTTCCCCCACGCAGGCCCCACATAACGTGTCACCNCCTACCCAATACTGCCCACCTCACTCTGCCACCATACCCCACTAACTCATGTCACACGTCACATCCCACATACCCGTTGGCCAATAAATTCCTTCCTCATGACCGTTATTCTCCCAGTCATCACCCTATGCCATAACAGACACCTTTGTTCATTTTTTAACCTTGTTTCTTCATCATTGCGATACTATTTGCAAATCTAGACATTGTTGACACTGCGCCAAATCTAGCCTGCGAGCCAACTGTCAACAAACACAGTTAAACCAGGTAATTACAGTCATCTGTTATTTCACCTTCAGAACTCTGTTAGCCATGGCTACCAAAGCTAAATCCACCGAGACACCCAAAAATCCATTTCTTCCCCTTCCCGCCGACCTGGATCATATTCCTGTGGAAAATAAAGACTACAAAATTACAGAGCCAAAGTGTGAATTCAAATTCTTCTAATTACAGTTCTGGATAAAAGATATTTTCTTGGATCAAAGTGATGACATTGGACTTTGGGAGTCCAATTTTCCCCTATACATGTTCCCCCAGACCTTCCACTTCCTGGAATTTTCCCTGAAATGTCAAGCCCATTATTTTCCCGGCCAAAGGGCCATATTTTCCTCTTCTGGTGAAACCCTGTTCACCATTACCACTGAATCCATCAATCAGATGTTATAGATCCGAAGAATTGAATCTACAATCCCTTTCTCTGTCGAAACCCTAAATGATCTCTACCATAAACTCTCCTTCCCCCAAAGAGCCCAGATTTTCGAAATCTTTCTGCTAGAAGATGCTCAGCTGCCTAAGAAAAACCCTCCCTATCCATCTTCCATCTTCTCTATCAGGGAAAACCAAATTATTTCTACCCTATGTTGCCTATTAGGATACTTTTCAGATGAATGGGTAGATGAACCTATCTTAGGTTTTATGTCCATTTTCTCCATAGAAGAAAAAGCTACAGTCCAATTTGATTTCAGTCAGTTTTTGGCTAACAACGTACATGAGCAGTTTTTTCAAATTTTCAACAAAAGGAATGTTCATATATTCCTCAGTGCTGGTGTACCTATTCATGTTCTTTTATTTAGATAGATTCTCATGTGCTCTCTAGAAATTAGACCAGGAAGGAAACCCACAATCAATGACTTCATGGACCTCACTAGTGAGGAAAAATTCCAATGAGTTCAGATTTAAAGATTTCATTGATCAATTTTATCACCCATTGGTTTGCATGCTCAACAACAGAACATAGCCAAGAATTAATTAAAAAGTCCATATAATTCTTCACCTCTCTAACTTGGCCAAAATAGGAGATTGGTATCTGTACCAAAACCACACTGAAATAAGAGTATATGGATGTGAATTTCCACCATAGAGACTGCCAAAATATCTCCCTGTTAGGATATTTGCATTGAAATATATTAGGAAGATGGTAAAATCTGATGACATCCATTTTTTTTATCAGTTAAGAAGAAACAACAACTTATAATCAAGACCCAAATTGGTTTTTTCATATGCAACAACAGAGATGCAGGAGAATAGTTTGACAACCTCTTGAAACAAATTAACTTCACTCAAAGTTTCACATGGAATTATGACCCATTTGGTTTCATATCATAGCTCAGGATCAAACAAAAGAGCACTCCTTATGCTCATGTACACAGGTAGAGGTAGAAAAGTATATGAATTAGAAAGATTGGAAAGAAAATACATTGCTTGGAACATAAGAACAAACTCCTAATGTCACTACTTCACATACCATCACACCTCAAGTAAAAATAGAAAAGAGAGCAAGGAAATAAGTTTCCCCTTCAGTTACAGAGATGTCAGCTAAAGATTTTCAAGTTTACAGGAAGAGGGATAAAACTAGTCATACACCAGACCTTCTTAAAGAAGGAGAAATCCAGTCCACCATAGTCATCGAGGGACCACATTCCTCAACATTCTCAGGCAATCATTTCATAGTGTCCACATATTCATCCAAAAAACAAACAGACAATACTTTGTTAGTCGAGTGCTCTCATGAGCCAACAGGGTCAAATATCTTTGACAAATACAAACAGATCAAGCAGAGGAATGAACTCCTAAACAAAAACACATATGCCCAGTTCTAGAAATAGGCTTCTACTACCCATCATAGACTATTGTCATCATTTGACATAGAGAAGGGAAGAATTCAAATGGCATTCCTACAAGCACAAGTCCCTCATCCCAACATAGTTGTTTATTACAATAAGACTTCTTTTGAGTTTGATGTAAAAGAGGTCCATCCAGTCGACCAAATGGAAAAGCACATGCAAAAAGGGGAGATTGTTTTATCTACCTTGACAAACACATCATTGACTGCTTCAAAATTGCAAGTGTCTTTGAATAAAATCCAATCTCAATTGAAGATGGAGAAGATATCCTCTTTGGCCAAGGACAACAAGATTAAATCCCTAGAAGAGTTTGTGCTAAAAATTGGGTATGACCCATCGAATATCAAGGGAGCTAAGGAATTGTTGAAGAAGAAAAATGTTGATATAACATCCTTGAGAAAGAAACTGAAGCTTCCAGCCACTAAAGATTCACAAGCAAAGGAGGTGGTTGAAACTGAAGGCCACAAAGAAGAGATTATGAAGTTGATCATAGAGCATAATGCATAGATAAGAGAGATGGAGGATGAACTGGACTAATTGATGAAAGAGAAAGAATAGAGTGTGCAGATGGATATTATTCCACTGGAGGCAGTCCCTTTGATAGGAGTTAGGAAAACATAAGCAACTACAACAAAAGAGATTCCATCAGCCATCCCAGTGCAAGTTCTATATTCTTTTGAGAAGCTTGTGAAGTCTATGGAAGATATGTACCTTCAAGGGGAGGATATTAGAAAGTTGCAATAATAAGTTAAAAACCTCCAAGACCTAAAGTCTATGTTCCAATATAGCTATCATGAAGAAATGCATAAGTCTCAGAGACTCAGTCAACAACTACAACAGTTGCAGAAGGAGACTGTCATGGAAAAGACATTATCTGAGGCCAAGGAAAACGTCTGGATGGATATCAGAAAGTCTATGGTAGAAATATGTCCATTCATACAAATCATATTTGAACAACATGAAGTAGTACAGAAGGCCAAAGAAGCAATTGGGAAAATAAGAGAAGAGATAGGAGAAATACCTATAGATACCATTGAGCTCATCAGGTTCCTAAAATCCAAAAACAAGTAGGATTTAGAAGTATTGGAGATTGAAGATAGGAAAAAGACCATCCTTGAGTTCAAGAAGGTCTTGACCAAGAAAGGATTGATGTTGTAGCTAGAGGAGAAGGCTCAGGTGATGGACATTGGAGTTCAGATATTTTTTGGCAAGATTGAAGTACTACACAAGAAGGGTCTCCCTGGACTTCTAGTACTCAATGACAAGCTAAACACTTTGTCATATTAAAAGCAGAAGATCAGTACAGTTGCAAAGGATGGTTCCAAGTTTGCAGGTATACAAGGAAGCATTAATGGAAAATATTTCCTAGAAACATTACAGTTGGACTTGAGCATCCATCATGAGATAAAACATATTTTTATCACCAAGCCCACTTTTGCCAAGTACATTAAGATGGATGGACATACATAAAGTTACTAAAGGTTTCCATCCCTAGTAAAAAGAGATGAGAATATTTATGTTCTTTACTTGAGTAAAGGTAATTTTGAGGTTCAAGTCAGCATGGAGCAGAAAGTCAAGTCAAAGATAATGAGTCATCAAGTACTTCCACAAGATCAGCACCAAGGATCTGAATAGATCAACATAATTCCTATATTTTGTAATATGAGATCTAATTAGTTATATTTCTCCTCCATAATATCCCAGTCATTTATGATAGGATCAGATGTAAATTATGATATAAATACTTCTTCCTTTGAAGTAATGAGGGTTGATTTTTGCACCCAGGAGCTATTGTGTAATCTTTCCAAAGGATCAACCAGTAATAAAACACACTATTCATAGGATTCTTGTGTCAGATTGTTGGTGATGTCTCTCTTTATTTGTTGAATTTTTTCCTATTCTCTATGATCATTTATGTATTTCAGTTCTAATCATTAAAATAAAGTCAATAGAACAAAATTTATATTGCATACTTTGTCTCTGGTCTTTTAATGGTCTATATGTTTTTCATCTAAAATTGAGTAAGGGAATTATTAGCTGCTCCTTTTCTTAGTGGACTCTCACACCTTTTTGTCTTATTCACCTCATTTAATTTCAATAGATCCAACAATTTTACTACCTTTCCCTATGAATAAAACCTCATAAAAAGTTGAATTTGATTCTCATCTTTAATACAAATCCCATAGCCCAATGGAAATTTAATGCATTCTTTCAGCCAACTTTTACAAACAAAAAAACAAATTCGTACTATCATAACTAGCCTAACATTTAAAATCTATGCAAATCTAAATCATACAGAGAGATCCCTCTCTGAAACTGGTAGGACTAGATCCCAAATTCAAAAGTGGTTTTGATAGTTACCTCTGTCAATTTATTCTACCCCTGACAACCTCTAGGAATTACAGAGTGATAACAGGAATAACTACGAAACGAGTTGTACATTAGATCTCATGGGATATACAGATTCAGATTGGGTTGGAGATAGCATAGATCACAAGTCCACCTCTGGGTACATTCTTAGTTTGGGATCTGGCCCCATTTGTTGGTTGAGTAAAAAGAAATCAATGATTTATTTATCATCAGTAGAGGCAAAGTATAGAGGAGTGTTCAACATTACCATTCAATAACTTTGGCTACAAAACTTCCTCACTAATCTCGGTATCCAGTTCCACCATTTGAATTTCATCTAGTGCGACAATCAAAGCACACTTAAATTCTGCAGAGACCCATTGCAGTGGTAGAGAAAACAAAATATCAATATCCACATGCATTACATCATAGAGTTGGTACATAATGATATCATCGACTTATAGTATTTTCCTTCCTCTGAATAGACTTCCGACATATTCACCAATACTTTCACTCTGCATGAAATACCACTTTTTACATGATTGTCTTGGAGTGAAAGACATAACTACCTAGAAGTTGTCTTTATTTTTCATCATTGTACTTTGAGGGGGGGTTTCCATGAGATTTTCCCTCCTTTATCTTTTTTCAATTTCCATTCATTAGATGCATTGTAAAATGGGTACCTAACATGGATTCTTGTGAGGACCCCTTCATCATTTACTCCCTAGTAGTGTTCAGGGGGGGCTATTGGAGATATTACACACCCAAATTTTATTTATTTTCCTAGGTTGATTATTCTATGTTGAGGGTGCATCTGTTCATAGATATTATCCCCTAAATGAGGGCACCACATCCTCTTTATTCATTACTCAATTACACTTTAGTTAGACTAGTGGAGTAGAGTCATGCATGGAAACCTCGGTATTATCACCAAGTGTTATATAATCACCTTAGGATCATCACCATGAGGGTGCACGTACCTTGGGATCATCACTAGGAAGGAGCCACACATGTGCATCCGTTATTCTCTCCTCACTCCACTTGTTATTAGCCAGTTAATTGATGACTGCATGGCCAAGTAAATAGGACTAGGTGGAAATTCACTCCAAAGTCTGTTAGTGGGTATTCACATCTCTATAGATCATTGTTATGGAACATTTTTTAATCCATGTAGAGTATATCACATTTATTTTTCCATTCCCATTTGGTTAACACAATTATCTCCATTTCTTCTCTCTCTCCGAACTTTGCAATAGTTGTGTGAATTGTGGCTAACTAGATTCTTTGAGTAGGTTTCAACCAAATTCTACAGGGACAAGAGGCAACCACATAGGGTATAGCAGGTTTCAACTAAATTCTACAAGGACAAGAGGAAACCACATAGGTTATCTCTATGGGAATTAAAGAATACACTATGCATTTTTAAATAGGTGGTTCTCCTATATTTCTCACTCTAATAATAAATATGTCCAAATTAATAAACAATGGTTTTAACATTCATCACACTAGTGCCTGAGTCTGGAATGAGAAAAGAATGGTTTGATAAAGAATTAATCTTTAAATATTAAGAAGTAATATAGTTCATAACATTGCATCATATATATTTCCACATCACAGAAAGACACAACAATATATATGGAGCAAAACAAACAAAACAAAAGGAAACAAGGATGGTCCTTTTAGATAAATTTAAATGATTTGACCATGGTAATATCATAAGGATGCAGAGGAAACTCATTCTAGATATTTCATGTTTAAAATAGAAGTATGAAATCACAAAAGTTATGATCCCCCAATATACCTCTCTGTGGCATTTAAAAAAAAAGTACAAATTGAGTGTTTGAACATCAAATAAAATCTGTGTATCAACTTGGCACTACACAATATTCTTGATTTTTAAACACAATACAGAAAATGAATTCACCATAATGGGATGGGATGGGGATCCCATGGACCATATATATAGAAGATACAACCTATAAGATAGAAGGATGCATTTAGAAATCGGTTTTTCACACAGTAATGCTAGAGTGACAAGAACTAGATGATTTGCAAAATGGGACAAGAAAGTAGTAAGGGAGATGCTTCAAACAAAGTGTATACTCACAAAAGTGGAAGCAGAGAGATCTGTGTTTCTTCTTTTTCATTCTTTATATGAGAGGAGCAGGTCTAGATGAGTTTCCATAGTCGTTTCTTTGATCTCCAGGGATATGGTGGATTGACAATTGATTTTAATGCACCATTGAGCCATTCTTGAATATATTCATGTAATGGTGCCACAATTATGTCTTTTTTTAACTTGATTCCAAATAAATCATCCTCAATTATTTTCAATATGTTTCGTTGTTGATGTACCCTAAATTATTGATCTTCATTATCATTCGTGAAACCGTCTAGACACCGTAGTATTACTTCCTCTGAAAATTTTTATAGGTCATCAAATTCCACTTCCAATGTAGCCCTTAGTGCACCCAGTTCCATTTCCACCTGGTCCTTATTCAACAACATTGAGTCCTTTATCAATAAAGGACCTTCTAGTTCCTTTATAACACAAAGAATTTTCAAGAATAGTGAACTTTTATTTTCCATCAAGGAATCACACATGGCATTTAATTGTCAGAGAACATCTATTCTCGCTAGTCAACCCACTTGTATTTTATTTATTCTGCTTTTGGAAGGAAGGTCCTTATTTCATCTCACCATATCATCCATAATTAGTTTTCTCACCACGAAGATGCTCACAAAATTATTATATAAATTTTCATCATTCCATAGATCCTCTTGTATATATTCCTTGAGATCCTAGATCCTCTTGGTTATGACACCATATTCAATAGTTATTTCCCAAGCCTCCCACATAATTTTGAGTCTCTTATCAATATGTTCAACTACATATCTCCTGATACCAATGAGTATTTTTGTGGCCTTGGTAACCTTGGAGTTTGATCCATCCATTACCTCAAGGAATTCCTCTCGAACCATCATAACTAATGGTTCTACAAATAGTGGCTTTAGGGTAATAGCCTATTCTAGTTCCCTTACTCTCTTCTTTAATCTCTCATTATCTATTTCCTTCTCTATTATTGAGTGAGATAGTTCTTCCCACGTATCCTGATGGACTTTGAGGAGACTTGAATGTCTCAAACCTTTTATTTCAACTTCAAAGCTCAATTTCTCTATCACCTTTTTATCCTTCATGTCGAATCTCTCAATGTGGAGTTTCTTAGAATGTTTTTTATAACTGGTATGGTGAAGTGTGGAATATTATTATTCAAAAATGGTCAACCCTTCTTGAGCTAACTCCCCCAATATAAATTTTATTTCATATAACCAAACTGTAACCCATGAAGGTGTGTTATTAGCTTCATCAATTTCCATGTTAGTTGTGTTCAATTCCAAACCACTGGGGTCTACAAGATCACCTCCCTCTGGGTTCCTTTTTTATTTTGGGAACATGGGAAATAATATGTTTTTCCTCCAATTGGTATCAATGGGGGTATTATCCATATCCATCTCATGAACACCCATCCTTATTCTCCTTACCTCCTTCATTTCAGTCCCAATTCTTGTGGCCCGAAGAGGGATCTTTGTGGGGGTGATGTAATGCACCACCCTCGGTGGTAGTTGTGGAACAACCCATCTATTTGTGATGTGCCTAATTGTCTCCTTCTAAAGGAGGGACTTCTAACGTACCCACATTTTAACTCACCCTAGTATGTGAATCTTCTTGAATTAGTTTTTTCTTTATCTTGGGTGAAATTTTGATCTGGATTGTTGCCACCTTACCTTCAATAAGCGAGTCTTCATTATCATCACCCCCTTCCAAAATTTCTTGCACCATATTAAATAATATGAGGTAACCAATGAATAGTATGTGGGATGAAAAATTACCTAATGGGTGAAATCATCCAATGGCCTCAACTTCTTTCATATTGAAGGATTCAAAGAATCCAACCATTTCGGCGAGACTGGATGAGATCCTAACGGTAATCCTAGAAATTTTGAATGGAATGGGGATAATTTTTTTCTTTATTTTCTTGTCAAACAACAGGGACCACATCATATATTTTCTACATAACTCATATTCCATAAATCAGTGACACATGATATGGGGAAGAAGCATTAGTTTCCCCTTGAAACCAAAGAGCCTTAAGTATGTGATTTTTTCTTCAAATGTGCATACTCCTTTTCATTTAAGGGATTCCATGGACACCTAAGGGACCCTGGTAGGATTGTTTCATGTGAGCATACTTTTGAATTCCCTGATGAAGGATTCATGGATTTAGTAAAATAAAAATGGGGCCTTGTGCTTCCAAAGCATGTGATATTAGAATTGAACTAGGTCTTCCTCAAAATTAGCATTTCCCCTTGGGGGCATGACCTGGAATGTGTTATAGTAGGTTAGAGACATAAACAAATAATAGGTCATGTAGAACCTCTTAAACTGAGTAAAATTAGACAATTGATGGGAAATATAGCTCAGGGTTTCTATAGACAAGGGTTTTCCCTATGTTATATCTCTTCGATATACCTATGGGGTCAAACAATAGTACTCGGCCCAATATTTCAAGGCACCAAATAAGGAGGATAGACTGTACCCTTATCCATACTACCCAATTACCCAGATACTAGAGAGTATCTTCTTGAGTGTTGTTCTCAGTGGCACTATAGCAGTCGGACGATCAATCGATTGATCTATGAGGGATTTCAGGATACATAGGCCAATATAT
>ML791038.1:450344-481769 GCA_009831015.1 Picea engelmannii
GGATCTGTTATGAAGAAGTTATGACGTTTTTACCCGAAACACCTGATTTTGACTAGTTTCAGGACTGGCCACAAACCCTATTTTCCACAGAGTGTAACTCCCAAAATACAACGACCCACAAGATGAATTTTTAACCATAGATAATTGGATATGTTTTCTCACTTGAATAGCAATTTCATTATCTTAATCATTATAGAAAAAAAAGTTACAGTGAAAATTGTGAGATGACCTGAAAATAACATACCTTAGAAAGCACCATCAAAATAATTTATCCTTCCTTGCATTTCGGCCTTATTTTCTTCACTTTCCTCAGAATTTCGGCTTAAATATCATTTTTATACCTCAGACACCTATATATATTCAATATTCTCAAGTGTGTTTCAAATGAGAGAGTCTTTCCTCTTATTTATACTCTCCAAGTAGCTTCCTTAAAAACAACTTCTAGGTCACTTGGCCCCACTTTCCTTCTTTTAGGGTTGGGTCCACTTCTAATTTCTCCATTAAAATTATTATTGAAATAATTTATTTTGTATTCACTTTGAATTATAATACAATTATCGCTTCACTTTATTATTTACCTTTTAAAATCTCTAAAACCACTTTGATTACTTTGACCTTTTGGGGCTTCTAAATGACATATGAGGGTCCTCCAACTTTGTAAGGCCATAACTCTCAAACCGTGAGGAGTTATGTGATGTTCTAAATACCACCAAAAATGGCATGAAATGTACTATCCATATAGAATAGTATTATATAAAAATATATCATAACTCATACCGTTACCCATCAAACAAACTTGGGTCCATTACCCAAACCTGGGGTCTCCAACTTCTCATGGCCATAACTCTCTAACCGTGAGGAATTATGTGACGTTCCACATACCACCAGAAATGACATGAAAAGAACTATCCATCTAGGATATGTTATCTAACAAATTCACTTTCCTTCATCTCATTATTCCAAAATTAATCATGGGTTCTCTTACTCCACAAAGCGTCTTCCCGTGAGGGCTTTCACCATAAGGGGACCACTTTGGAGTTCATCCATATTTACATCAAACACTATTGGTTCCATTACCCAAACCTTTGTGCTACAGGTCTTTCTTCAAGGGTTGACATCAATGACAACCAACCTTAATCAACAGAAGAGGCTTATTATATGAAATTATTTGTTTTTCAAGGCATTGAGTACTGTTTCAAAAGTTTTTCTATGCTATATTGATATTTGGTTCTTAACAGAAAATATTTCCAGTTGCATGATTATTCATCAAATGTAGAATCCATAATTGAAATCTACCATCTACAATGAAAAACATATATGTTGTGTGATCATATCAAAATTTTTAATAACTTTGATGAGAAGAGGATATGATGGGGGCAGTTCAAGATATATTTCTAGAAAAAATAATTGTTAGAGAAATATTATGACAAGAAGATGCAAGAGTTATTTTAAATCAAGCTTGTAAGAATGGAAATGGATGAGTATGAGACAAAATTCCTAGACATTCTAAGGTACATGGACTTCATCAAGAATGAGAAGGAAAAAATACAAAGGTTCCTGAGTGGTTTTACATCATTTTACAAAGATAAAATACAATTTAATGAGCCTAGAAATTTCGAAAAAAACATTAGGATGGCTAAGTATTTGTATGAATAGAACAAAGGTAGGTCAGTTTTCCAAAAATCTTGGGATGATAAGAATAGAGGAAATATGGACTAGAGAAGGAAAGGACACAAGATTCCTTTCATTAAGAACAATTCTCAAGCATATTAGCAAGGAAAGCTATCACAAGGTGAACATAAACTGATAGATTCCCGTGGAAAGAGGCCAATACAACATCCCATAATTTTTTGGGGATGTGAAGGAGACCACTTGTGTAAATATTGTCCTCATACGAAAGAGAGGATTAGAACTATGCATAACATTTAGGAATTTGATCCAATGGACGATGTGGGTAGGAGCATGATAAGGATTTATGTAGCCTTGGACAACAGAAAAGAAAACTATCAATCCCATATGATTGAGGTAGAATGTAAGATTGATAATCATCCCATATATATTTTGATTGATTATAGATATAGTCATAGCTATATAAATCCACAAATAGTTGAAATGTTTAAATTGAAGATATGTAAGCATGAAAAGTCTTGGTTGGTTCATATGGCCACTAGAACCAAGAGGAAAATCAATGAATTTGTCAAGGATTGTCTAGTAAACATGAATGGAGTTAGCAATAAGGTAGATTTGAACATCATACCACTTGGGTCATATGATTTATTTATTGGTATGGATTGGTTGGAAAAGCATTAAGTTGTCCTATATTTCTACAACAAGGATTTCACATGCCTTGATAAAGAAGGAAATTCAAGGATGGTGCAAGGCATACCAAGACCTATATCTGTTCGACAAATTTCAGCATTGAAGTTGAAAATATGTTTTAGGAAAGGATGTCAGATATATTATACTCACATGGAAGATCCAACAAAGGATAAGGAGAAAATTATTGAAGATCATCCAGTACTGAAGGAATATGAATATGTGTTTGGGAATTTTCCAGGATTTCCACTAGAGAGAGATATTGACTTAATTCTTGGAGTTTTCTGAGTGTCCAAAAATCCTTAAAGAATGAGCACATCATAGCTAGGATATTTGCATATGTAGCTAGAATTTTTTTTGAAGAAGTAGTGTATGCAACCAAGTGTCTCACCTTGGGGTGCCCCATTGTTCTTTGTGAAGAAAAAGGATAGAAATATGAGGTTGTGTATTGACTTAAAATAGTTGAATAAGGTTACTGTAAATAATATGTACCCTATATTGTATATCAATGATATTTTTAATCAACTGAAGGGAGAAAGGATATTTTCCAATATTGACCTAAGGTCAGGTTACCATCAAGTGAGAATAAAAGAAGAGGACACTAGAAAGATATAATTTAGGACACGGTATGGCCATTATGAGTATGTGGTGGTGTCATTTGGCCTAAAAAAAGCAATAGCTACTTTTGTGTGTCTAATGAATGGAGTTTTCATGGATTACCTAGACAAATTTTTCATTATCTTCTTAGATTATATTCTTATCTACTCCAAGACATAAGACAAGAATGAGAAACATTTGAAGATGGTGTTTCAAGTGTTGAGAAATAAATAGTTGTATGTCAATTTAAGAAAGTGCACTTTCTATCAAAGGAAAAGCCAGTATTTGGGCCACATCCTCTCAAAGGAGGGCATAGAGGTGGAACTTGAAAATATTAAAGCAAAAGAGGATTGGTCGGTGCCAAATAATATTTTAGAAGTGATATCCTTTATGGGATTGAATGGATATTATAGGATATTCATTGAAGATTTCTCCAATGTCTCACATACGATCACCTCACTACAAAAGAAGGGAATAAAATTTTAATGGACTTCCAAATGTGAAGAGAGTCCTTAGAATTTGAGGGATTTTTTTACCAATGCACCTATTCTAAAGGTTACAGATCTAGATGAATATTTTTTTGTGTGCACAGATGCATGCAAGGAAGATCTTTGACAATTCCTTACACAAAATGGGCATGTAATATGTTATGAGTCAAGGATGCTTAAGGAGACTGAAATAAATTATGCTACCCATGACTTAGTCTTGGCATCCATATTTTAGGACTTTAAAATGTGGAGGCATTATCTCATGAGTATAAAAATTGAGTTGAATACAAACCATAGTGGTCTGAAACAATTGTTTGAATAGACAACATTGAATGCCAAACAAATACTTCAATTAATACGACTTTGAAATCACGCATATTAAGGAAAAAGAGAATAAAATAGTTGATTCAATCAACAAGAGGGTACATGAAATGTATTCTATAACCATTAGCATGTATTTTTCAAATTTAAAGAGAAAACTTTTAGATGTTGTCACATCAAATCATCCGTATTCACAATTTACAAAAGGCTTACAATAGGAAAATATACCATTGAAATTCAAAGACTATAGGTCGAAAGAGGATGGAATCCTGTTGTTTCAAGACAAATTGTATTTTCCTAAAACTCAAGAATTGATAAATGTAGTTCTAAAAGAGATGAATAATGTACCATATGTTGGTCATCCAGGGTACCAGATGATCTGAAAATAGAAAAGGCTTCACTGTTATGCTATGCAAGCACCCTCTACTTCATTAAAATAAACTTTACAGGACCTTGCTTCATGTGTTAAAATATGAAAGATAAACTTATGTGTTAAGTTCATGTATCTTCTTGTAAATGCTTATGTGTGAGGATATGTTATTTTAAATGGTTAAATATGTACTTTCAATAAATACAGAGCAACATAAATTGCAGCAAATAAACCATCAAAACTTAGAACAATCACAACATGATAAAGGAGTTCACCCCCCTCCGGGCTACATCTCCTTGAGCCTCCATCAATGGACTTGGCTCTCTCGGATTAATTTGTCAAAAGTCCTTTTACAAGATGTTTCTCAACGCCAATGGAAAAATAGACTGTACCATTGATATTAGAACACATAAAAGCCCCAAAAATGACTAATAGAACTCTGAAAACGGATCATGGCTCAATCGGGCATGACCTCTTCTACATGTGGCCATAAGCTTCCCTGAGCTTCTCTTTGGAAAAGACACCTGTAAAAGTCCTCAACAGCCTCTGAAACCTTTCCCAATGTGTTCAAAGCATATCAATTAGCCAAAAATGATTATTCAATCACAGAAAACAAACATAGGCTCACCAAACCATGTCCTCCATCAATGAGGGCTTCAAGCTCCTTGGAGCTTGCTGAAACTTCAATGGTGAAAAACTTGTAGAAGAATTCTTCAAATGGCCTTGATAATAGCACCAATGGATCCATCACGTCCAAAAACCCCTAGCTGGGCTTTTACGGCACCTTAATCGGCCAAAAGATGAAGAAGTTAGGCCTCCTCCATTTTCCTCCTTCAAGCTTTCTGAAACTGGTTCGCCAAAACACACCTCTGTGTGCATGAACCAAGAACACGCTCCAAAATGCGTGTTAAAACCTAGTCCCGCGCACAACTGAAAACCGATCCAAACTGTAGGACGGTTAGGGCGCCTCCAGCCCCTAACCGCCAAGCTCTCGGTCATAAGGTCCTCCATACGACCTAGCGAAATAGCAAAAAGGGCTAACACTTGCAACCGTTTCAAAACTCCGGTTGTGGTCACATGGCAATTACAAAGGACCACGGGCTATAGTTAAAACCCCGCGTGCGCCAATAGTGGGTATGGGCATATGCAATACGAATGTGACCGGGGGATGTGTTATACCTGCGCACAATTCAAATGAAGGATAGGGTCACATTGCAACATACATAAAACCATGGGCCAGGGCTAATCCCCGGCCCGACCCCCCCTGCCATATATAAAATAATGTGAATTTAAATATATTCAAACATACATATTTAATAAGAAATATATGGTGGGGTAACAGCTGGGCGGAGGTTGTGAAGGCTTATGCGGTGGGGAGGTCTGGGGGTCGAACCCGACGACCTCCATAAAATTTTGAATTAACAAACCAAAGACCAATAAAGGGGTGCCACGTGGCAGCCCATCACTGGGCCACGTGTCACCTTACCATTTGCCAAAACCATGCCACGTGTCGCATTACTATTCGACCAACTATCAGCCAATAGATGAATTCCATGTCATCATGTACGGTCATGCCACATCACCTCTACCACGTCAGCATACGGTCATGCCACGTCACCTATACGGATTGTACGGACTGCCCAGTCAGCGTCCCTTTTTTTTCCTATTTGGCGATTCGAACAGATCGCGATATCTTTCTCTCCCGATGTCTGTTTGAGATGAAACAAGTTGCGTTGGGTTCGTGACGACGAGGGCTACAAACCCATTTGTTTTGAGGCAACTCCGAGAACTTTGATTTTTGAGCTAAAATTTGACCCCTGGTCCAGATTTTGATCACACCTTCCCACTGAAAGGCTTTTGGACCCACAAAATCTTATGATTATCTAACTACTTTCAAGTTATATCAACTGATTCTACTTGAAAAGACTTTTCGACAATCACCTGGATACCTTGACATGCCCTGCACTGCCACTGACTATGTCCTTCAACCACTGCGCTCTGGCTGCTGTTGACCCACTGTTCTCTCTATGCTTGGAAGACTGCCAACCTTCCCACTGAGAATCAAGTCCCTCTTTCAAACTCTTTGACGTCAACACAATCAGCTCTCCAATGGCTGCAAAAACTTTCCTGCGACATCTTGTCACAAGCCAAGAAAACCATCAATCTTGAAAACAAATTATACAAGACTGAAAAATGATGCCAACAAAATCTTTTGTTCTTCAAACAAACTGTCGCATCCTGTACTTCATCAAAGCACATGGTGTTTTCCTGCATCTTAGTGTACTCAAAATCAACTTTCAAGCCAACAAACACCATCGACTAAACATAAGTCGAAAAACATAATCGACACAACATAGTCGTCAGAAAATCATCAACACCAGTCGAGACTCATTGAAACATCAACCTTCCCAAACTGACAAGCTGATAAACATGATACATAATCATGTAAAAATCATGAATCACTCATGATGAACCATCACCAGGTTCACTTCTTACACATACATAAAAACAAATGCATGTTCATGATTCTTCAACTCTCCTTCCAGTACAAACATAAGTACAACCCCAAAACATATGGGTACTTAAGAGTTGAATACAAGAAATATAAATGGCTGCAACTTATCATTCTTCCTGTAAATGCACACATAACACTGAAAAGTGCATTTACAACAAAAAGACGCAAGCCTCACTTGCTCAAGAAATCCAACCATTTCTTACCAAGCCAACTCAACGGTGACTTTTTCTGCTGAACATCGTCCTCTTGTGAATCATCTTGACTCACATCGATGATGGAATCTCCTCTTCCATTCTTTCCAAACTCTTTATCCATCTTCTTCTTATGTCATGGATGAGTAGTTGGATGCAACGTCCAACATTGGTCAATGAGATGACCCCGCTTTTGACAATGAGTGCAAACCTTTTGCATCCTCTTTTCACGTTGTCTTTGCTTAGAAAGCTTCCTGAAAGCGGTTAATATTTTCCAACACTTTGAAACATGATGGTTATATAAACCACAATATGTACAAGGATTCTTTCTTCCAAATTTATCATGCTTAACATAATCAAATGTAATTGAATGATAAGCATAATTATACCTTGAACATTCACCTTTATCGCCTCTTTGAGGAGGTGAATCTGAAGAGTTACAAGCTCTCCTTTCACCACAAAACTTAGGCCTCTCTTCAACAACAATAGGCTCAACAATGCCTTGTGCATGCTTGCCCAAACCTTTACCTTCATAGCCCATTTTTAACAATGACTTGGACCCTATTCCTCTTGTGTGACTCTCAAAACCACCAAAACATTCATCTTTAGAGGAATTAAAAGATAAACTAACATTTCATACCTTATGTTTATGCATGTACTTGGTAAGGGTTTCCTTTGCCTCATGAAGTTGAATCTCCATCTCATGCAACCTTGCAAGAAGCTGATCTTTCTCTTGCTTCATGGCCATCAACTGCTCTTCAAGAACAATACGCACATTTCTGTCTTCACACATCTCTTTCATCAAATATCTCATAGTTAGCAACTCTTCTTTAGATAATGAAAATGTATGAGAACTAGCAATGCTTGAAGCTTCCTCCATCTTTGCAAGATATCAAACTTCAACACAAAAACTTGCACAAAAACCAATAGCTAAATCTCAAGATATCAATGGAAAACACATGAGAAAAACAAACTATGCTCTGATACCACCTGATCTGAAAATAGAAAAGGCTGCATTGTTATGCTATGCAAGCACCCTCTACTTCATTAAAATAAACTTTTCAGGACCTTGCTTCATGTGTTAAAATATGCAAGATAAACTTATGTGTTAAGTTCATGTATCTTCTTGTAAATTCTTATGTGTGAGGATATGTTCTTTTAAATGGTTAAATATGTACTTTCAATAAATACACAACAACATAACTTGCAACAAATAAACCATCAAAACTCAGAACAATCACAACATGATAAAGGAGTTCTGCCAAAATGCACCCTTGTTCCATGAACCCAGCACACACGCCATTTAAGGCGTAAAAACCCAGCACCGGGCACAACCGTGCCAACGGTGCAAACCGTAGGACGGTTAGGGTGCCTCCAGCCCCTAACCGCCTAGCACTCGGGCATATGGGGGTCATGTGACCTTGTTTTCCCACACAAAAAGGCTAGGTTCCTAAACCCAATGGTTTGGCGCCAAGTGTTTTTAAAACATGCGTAGGGTCCGTTTAAATATGCGCGCATATGGTCATGTGGTGGTCGTATGTGAAAGGGGGCTGGGGCTTAGCCCCAACCCTGTCCGTGCCCAAACTCACATATTAATTTAATTTAAATGTAATTGAAACCATAGATATAACAAAGAACATAGCGTGGGCTATTGGTAACCCACACCATGCAAAGGTGCTCCACCTAGGTGGGAGGTCCAGGGTTTGACTCCCGTGGACTCCACATTATTTTGAACAACCAACCAATAAACCATTAGCCAATAAAAGGAGTGCCATGTGGCAGCCCATGATTGGGCCACGTGGCACCTCACCATTAGCCAAAATCATGCCACGTGTCGCATTATAACTGGCCCACATCTGCCAATAATGGATTTCCACTTCACCTTTTCCATGTCAGTGTACGGTCATACAGACCTTCCATGTCAGACCGTACGGACTGGTACAATCAGCATCATTTTTTTTCCCTGTTTGACTTGACGAACAAATCGCCATATCTCTCACTCCCGACATTAGTTTGAGACGAAACGAATTGCGTTGGGTTTGTGATGATGAGGGCTATGTCTCGTTTGTTTTGAGGCAATTCCGAGAACGTTGATTTTCGAGGTAAAATTTGACCCCTGGTCCAGATTTTGATCACCAGAAGATAATTGCAGTGGTAAGGGGCTAGTGTTTCTAGCTCATAATGAAGAAGGATGTGGTTGATTACATATCCAAGTGCATGGAATGTCATAAGGTGAAGATGGAACATAGGAATCAAGCAGGATTGTTATAGACAATGACCATTCTTGAATGGAGTTTGGAGGTAGTTAAGATAGGTTGTATCGCCAAGATCTCAAGAATAGAAAGGAAGCATGATTCCATCATGGTGGATATGGAAAATATTACTAAGGTTTTACATTTTATGTAACTGGTGAAAAAAACTCACAAGGAATCCAATATTGCAGATATTTATATGAAGGAAATTTCTAGGCTACATGGTGTTCCTAAGGAAATTGTGTCAGACAAAGATCCAAATTTCACTTCTAATTTTTGGAATGGGTTGTTTAAGGGATTTGGGAATAACTTGAATTTCAATACAACATATCATATAGAGTTAAATGGATAGGAAAAGAGGACTAATCAAATAATTGAAGATATGTTGATAATGTATGTAATGGACAAGCCTTCCAACTAGGAAGAGTCGGGAAGACTACCTTCATATAGATGAATTTTCTTAAAATAATGGGTATCATGCATCATTGAATATGAACCCATTTTAAGCCTTGTATGGCATGAAATGAAACACACCTGTAAGATCGGATAACCCAACAGACAAAGTAGTTATTAGGCCAAAATTACTAAAGAAAATGGAAGACAATCTAGTAAATATTAGGTAGAATTTAAAGGTTGCACATGACAGAAAATAATGTTATGCATATAAAGGTAGGAATACAAGGAATTCAAAGTGAGTGATCATGTACTTTTAAAAGTAAAGGATAAAAGGATCTTGTTAATATTGGAAAGTTTCCCCAAGTTGGTAGAAAGATATTCTAGGCCATTTTAAGTTTTAGATAAGATAGGTCCAGTTTCATACATGCTTGCATTGTCTGCATCCATGAAAATTCATAATTTGTTTCATGTGTCTTTATTGAAGAAACATGTGTCTGATCCTAACCACGTAATTGATTGGACTGTGATCTAGGTGGAGCATGAAGGGGAATTTCAAGTGGAACTAGTGCACATCCTGTACAAGGAAGTAAAAATGCTTAGGAATAAATCCATCATCCTAGAAAAGGTCTAGTGGACCTACTATGGTCCTCAATATGTGATGTGGGAGCATGAACAAACAATATGGGAGGAGTACAAACATTGTTTTTACAAATTTTTAAGAAAACTAAATGTATATTTGTATATAAGTTTGTAAGACTTCATTTTGGCAACTGGATTTTTTGGAACCACAGTTTACAGACTTCATGTCTGATCTATACTAGATCCTTAGAAGGAAATGGTATAGACTAAGGGACTACGATGTAGAGAATGGATACACTTCCTTGGGTTGTGTAGGTTTCATGGAACAAGCGATTTATGGTCATAATTGTTTCAAGAGTTGTAACTTGTAAAACTGTCAAGTAATATGATGTAAAATTAAACATATATCGGTATGTTGTTATGCACTGAGAACAGTGAAAGATGTAGAGGGTTGGTGTAACATCCTCATTTTAATCCCTAGATTAGAAATATGTAATGTAAATATCATGTACGACCACGGGCCCAACTATGTAAGATGTAAACACTCTATATCATAATAATAAAATAAAACGTAACACTGACTACAGATGGACACAAATAGAGTCATGGGGGATAAGTTTCCACAAGAGAGGGGGATCCAAGGGGTCCAATGGGTTGAAGGGGGGAATATTCATGTGCATTAATCCCAACCCACTTTCTAAAATTATTTTTTTGTATAAACCTTATAATTTCGTTTTGAGTGTATCAAAGCCACAATCATTAAACACATGTAAGAGGGTGGGTGTGAAAATTAATTTCACCTATTTAATGAGAGCATGGGGGTTAAGTACAATCAAAATTAGGAAATGTGAGAGTCAACTTACATGGGTAGAAGGGAAATTTGAATGGGTAGTGTAGGAATTTTTTATATGGAATTTTTGGAGAAACCAGAGAGGAGAGATTGTGGGAGCTTGAAGGTCATTGATGGTAGTCGCTAGTCAATTCTGATACTCTCCCTGTCTACAACTTTCCTTGTGTATTAAATTCTTCCTCTATATGAAAATTCTCCCCTTTGACATTAATGGAAAATTTATGTTGATGATTTTGGATCTTAAATAGGTATTCCCACAAGAGGCCAAGGTGTGATACATTTGGGAATATTTGGTGGCACAAGATTAGCATTTAATTTTAGTGAATTTGGCCATGAAATGAGGCTAGGGACTCATGGGAAAGTTGATGGGATTTGTGCGATTGTGTGGGAGTGCCACACCCACAAAGAGGAATAAAATATTCTAATTTAATTTTTATTTTATAAGGGGTGCCTAAACTCACTCATTGGACATCTATATAAAGGAGAGAGGTCATTGTGACATTTTATCATTATGGAAGAATGGAGTTAGAATAAGTGAGTCTGTACTTGTGTTAGGTGGCTTGGTGTTTTCAGAAAAAATTATTCATGATGGAAACTCTAGCCTAAAGTTGAGGACTCTCTATTTTCTATTCTTAGCAGGAAAAATCACACCACACATTTGGGAGAGAGAGGCAGTTGTAGAAGGAAGAAACTATATGAGTGGAATGAATTATACAAAAATGTCTGTATAAGTTTTCATTCATGTACGGAATTTTTAGTGGGAATAGTTGCATACGTACATGAGTTGCATTGGGAACAATATCATACGTACATGGGTTCTAACAGGAACAATCATGTACATCCATACATAGTTTATCTAGGCATGTGTAGGTTCGTAGAGGCTAACAGGTGACATTTGTAGGTTGTACAGGTGGTATGCAGTAGATTTGTCGGTAGAAGGTATTTCCATGATATTTGTTGAGGTTTGGTTTTTCTTATTTGTATGGTTATTAGAGGACAAGGTTGTCCTTAAATTTTGGTGATATTTGTATTGGCTGAGAGGAAAAGGTTTTCCTCATATTTGGTGATATTGTATTGGTTGGGAGGGTTGGGTTTTCCCTCAAAATTTATAAATTTAACAAAGTTATAGAACTGAAATATAGTGTCTCATATGTGTTGATGATTCATTTCTAATATTTTTTGTTTCCACGGCATATAATTTCAGTCAATAATTTTCAGTGTAAAATTGTTGAGTGATAACAACTATGGTTTCACTCTTAGATCACTAGGAATCAATTTTCAGATCTGAAAATTACTCACTTAGAGTTGTATGTGAAAATTGACATGGTATCATAGCTTGGGACTTGAAGAGAAGGGGATCATATTGAGACAGATTTGGTGGCTACAATACTAGAGAAGTGTTTTTGATGTTCTTTCTCTTGTTCCAGGAAGTTCACAGGTGAAAAATCTCAAATGGAGTTGCAGGTATCACTTATGTAGGTGTCGACTTGCCACATTCCTAAGTGTCACACTTATATCCTACGAAGTGTCGTAATTGAATGTTGCAAATCTATAATCATGTGGAAGTGTTGGTCATATTCCCTAGACAAATTGGGGGAGAAAAAAACATAACGGGTAGGCCTAAATACACTCTATCATCATGTGGACGTGTCTATCATGTTCCCTAGACAAATTGGTGAAGAAAATTCATCATTTGAAGGTCGAAAAAACAATTTTTACCTTGAGTTTTAAGCCTTGTTTGAACACTAACGCCCCCTATGTATGTATGGGGAGTGTTAATGCTCCCTAGTACATTGTTTGGGAGTGTTAGTAACACTATGTGTCAAGTCTTGTGGGAGTGTTAGTCTTGTTAGAGCTAACCCACCTTTTTCTATGGGTAAATCCTGAGATACTCTTGAGTGGTTATGGTTGATGGATGACTCATGAACTCGAGTCATCCATATTCCCTCCATTTTGGGTACTAAATCCTAACCTAAGGAATGAATATCCCAACCATTCCCTTGATTTTATATGGTGGTTAAGCCTCCCAATTTTCTATATAAGCAATTTCATTCAAGGGATTGAAGGAGAGAAAGTATTGAGCATGAAACCTTTGTTCTTGAGACATTCATAGATAGTTCAAAATCATTCTCATTATCGTCAGGTGGTGTACAAAGGGGGATGGAAAGGAGAAGCTTGGAGGAAAGTTTGCATCACATCAACATGGTTGTAAGTATATAATATTTATTTCATTAATACAACTTGGCCTATTTCCTCATTCTTGTCTTGATTAAGTTAATGCATGAATGTTTATACTTGTTAGCTTAGCTAGATCAGTTTTTTATCTGATGTTGCACAAGTAGAAGAGAAGGGTTGTATTACTTTTTGTAGGAAGGTTGCAAGATTGGCTTCTACGTTCAAGATATTGGACTGAATATGACATTGGAGCAGTGAGGAAAACCTACAGGAAAAGGGTTAGATCTTATTTTCGTTCTCCTTCTCCTTAACTTTTGTTGGGCCCTTCGTTTTGATAAATAGAAGTTGCGTAAGATATTTCATAACTTCATTTTTTATAAATGGAAGTTGCACAAGATATTTTTGAATCAGATAGCTAACCAAAGGAAGGAACAAAAGGCAGAGAAAAGGGAATGTGGAACAAGAAACAATTAGAACATAAAAAAGTTGGAAGGACAATGCAACATAAGTTTTGGAGAAAGAGGTTTCAACCAAATCAAGAAGAAGAGAGAACTCATGGGTTCTCAACTAGCAAGCCTGGATCAGATTATAGATGGGGGACCAATATTATTGTAAAAAGGGGATGATGAGAATGATTATTATGATTTTTTATGTTGTTAGCATCGCTAAGCCTTGAGATTTGGGTTAAGAACCAAACTGATAATGTAATAGAGTCATGTAGTATTGTAGGGTTGAAAAGAGAAAGGGACTTAGATAACCTTGTCTCATAGTAGTGTCGAAGAACCTGTTGATTATCTTTGGCATGATCAATTACATATGTGACTCAATCTAATTTTGTATTCTGAGAAGAAACCTGTTATATGATAATACAGTGGGAGACCCAATTATTTTGAAAATATCTCATGTACTTAGTCTTCTGATTCTATTGAATGTTATGTTATGTTATATTGTATGTCTAATATACTTAAATTATTATAACTTCCATGTGAATGTTGACGCAACTCTGGTTTCCCATTCTCAGTTAGGAAATGTTTAAGACTGCAACAGGTTTAAGATATCTTGCATAGGAAGGATATAAATCTTGATACTTCGGAGATCTGCCTAAGTAATATCCTTACCCTTCCCTATCCTATTCGTATTGGTTGTGCTTCAGGTGAGACTTATTGCCTTCTAGGAAGGTGAAAATGTCAGTGCACTAGAATACATTGATACCTTTTGTTGGTAACTTGAAGAGGACCCTGGTCTGATCACTTTTGCGCCAACAAAATGGTTTCGTTGTTGGGACTCATGATTTAAAAGGGAACTTGTAAGGAGAATGCTTCTGCGGATCTATAGATATGATATTCGACAATGGTGGGAACAAAATTTTGATGCATTTACATGGAAGGAAGTGCAGTTGCTAGGTAAAAGCGTGAATGCTACCAGAGATTTTGTCTTTTTTTTCAGAAAGATCGAGTGACTAGTATGAGATATTCTGGGTAAAATTATCGGAAGAGTTGTTCCATTGGATAGATAGGCTACAAGAAGCTCCAGAATTCAAAGAACACATTAAGAATATCTGTATTTGGGACACAAAGAAGATCACAACACTTCACTGGTTGGATCACCAGATTGCGTGAGCAGTCGATTTTTGTGTTAACACAACTCTAGAAGGGTATATCATTGAATTCAAAGCTAAGAATCACCAATCTTTTTCATAGGTGGAAGAAATTTTCAAGAAAAGTGAACGCGGGATATTTTTGAAGGAAATTCCCCTATGGATCAAAGCATTTTTATGGAGGATGGGATGATAATTATTCCATCGAATAAGATGGAATCATAAAACCTACACTTGGGGTAGGGTGATTTTGGGTTAGGTTCATGACCTAATAAGTGGAAAGGGTTCTTTGATAGATGGGGGAATATCAAGAAAATAACACAAGAAACGAGTGATCCTTGAGGATATCCTCCATAGTTGAGAAGTGGTGGCATGGAAAGGTAAAGAAAGTAGAAAAGAAGTCCAAGGTGTTGCAGAAAGAAACCAGATCCAGAGGAACAGATGAAAGAAGGAAGGAAGAGTTGAGGAAGTTAAGAAGACAATAGATATTGGCCAGTCTAAGATTACAGCAGAGAGAAGCACAAAGAGAAAGGAGTTCCCAGGTGGGTGGACAAGAAGAAGAGTGTGTAGAAGCAAGGGAAGATGAAGTAGGTATGGATCTTGCAGAAGACTGAGAATATTTAGTCCCGATATTGGGAAATATCAAGAATTAGGCTAAGACATTTTCTCCAGAAGAATAAAATGAGACCCCCCAAATTAAAGAAACTTGCCCAGAAGTTAGTGTAACAAGCCCTTAATCACCCGTTCCCCAGGTGTCCTTTATACTTGTGGTAAGATCTATACCACATACTTATAATAGTTCTATTCCATCACACTCAGTTAGTCAATCACAGTATATGTGTAAATACTGGTAGGATATTGGAATCCCCTAGTATATCACAACCAGGGTTGTTAGGTTTCATTTTAATAGGAATAGTAAGACCCATAATGGCTGAAAAATATGGGAGGCTTGATTTCTCGATACCCATAATTTTGGGGTAAAGGGGACGAGGATGTAGAGAAACATTGGTTCTTATGTGAAGACATCTGGAGATCCAGAGGGACTCTCGATGTAAACAAGTTAGTATAATTTCAAACTACCTTAAGGGGTTATTCCCTCAAATGGTACATGGAGGCTATTGAACCAAGGGTGGAAGGACAAGAGTTCACCCTTTCGCAATTTCATTTGAAGTTCATATCCAAATTTAAACTACCTCAGTCAGAGAAACAAGCTCTCTCTGAGTTGCAAGATATTCAACAAAGGGAAGGAGAATATTCCTGGGAGTGCAGTCAGAAATTTAAAGATGTTATTGGGAGGTTAGTGAAAACAATTCATGAAGATAACCAAAGGGAATTGTACATCCAAGGATTACTACCTATGACGAGAATTCCTTTAACACAACATAAGATAACCACCTTAACAGATGCCTTAGAATAGTTGATGAAGATATAAGGCATGGCAGGCTATCTGGGGAGTCTGAGAGTGACCAGACATTCGGCGAACGCAAATTTGTCGCAAATCCAGGGAAAAATATCAACACTAATAGAGAATATTCAATAATTAACTATGCTAAGACTGGGACAACCTCATTTTTGGTGCATAAGATGCTACACAGAGGGGCATCTAGAAAATGAATGTTCACGCATGAGGGGAATGGGACCTCCTTACAATCTGATGGGACCCTCTCTAAGACCAACAAGAGGATTTGTGAAAGTACATGTGACTCCACCATTCCATGCACTAGGGATAGACCATGCCTTTACAGGCACTCAAAAATCTCATCCAAATGAGTATTGTGAGATTTATCAGACACATGGGCAAGCACCGAGGCAATGTCCTATCATGCATAAGTATATGATTGTGCCCAATACAATACATTGTGAGTTCTATGCATCTAAAACACATGATACAAATCAATGTAGAGTGTTGGATGTGTTGGCTGATAGATTAGATTGGACAACTTTCAGAATAAACGAAACACCCCAAATACCTGGAAGAGGCCAGGGAGGTGGGGGTGGAGGTGGATTCATAAGAGGAAGAAATGGGGGAATAGGTTCAAGCATAGGTTACAACTGAAATGAACAAGGTCACTTGGCCAGAGACTTCCCTCACCCAATACGACCATGGTCCTCTCAGTACAGAACTAATGGGCATGCAACCAAAGATTTATTAGAACTGATCGTGAAATGGGAAGATTGGGTTCATCAACGAGGAGCTAATTTCATAGGCTCAGAAATAAAAAATGGAATTAAGGGAAAATTACCTAAGATCAACATCATTACTCACGGAGGAGCAAAAACTGGGGCAGATGCAGACAATCATCCCAAGATTCAAAAAGTAGCTCCCAAGGATGACATGTATGACCATTTGAAACAAAAGTTGTTCTTCAAATATGCAGTAGAAATATTTAAGAGTATCCATACTCTATAAATAATGGATAATTCCCCTAAAGTCACCTTTCAACCTAAAATTTCACATTCCCCTACCTCACCACCAACACCTAGAAACCCTATGATTTGAGAGAGACACCCTGAGCAGTCTCAAAGCGTAATCAATCTTTGGTTTTGATTGTTCTTTGATATCCTCGGGGATGTCCAACTTACAGAGAAGTTGTGAAACACATTGTACCTAATACTGGGAAATGAGCGAGCCCTAGAAGCCATCATAAGGACCAACCTCCTTGAGAATAATAACTAGAGAATACAAAGAAGAAAGGTGCGAAAAGGAAAAGAATTTAGTTTAGAATCTCGACTAGATGATTTTGAAATCAAGGATGTTATGCTAGATTTGGGATTTGATGTCAATATTCTACCCAAAAACACATGGGAATATTTGGGAAAACCTCAGTTAGTGTATTCCCCCATCTAATTGAGAATGGAAAACCAGTAATGCATTTTTTCGAGTAGGAAGGATGGAAAATGTAGAAATAGATGTTGTGGGATTTAAAACCACAACCGATTTCTAAGTAATTAAAATCATGGGAGATAAGGATCCCTACCTTGTTCTACTCATAATTGATTGGGCATATGACAACTATGCTATCATTGATCTAAATAAGTACACCATGATGTTTGAAGCGGATAGGATAAAAATTGTTCAACCCTTAGATTCGTATTTAGGGCCTCGATACAATGAACTAGTGGACAACAATATGGAATCAAATTCTCTTGACCAATTATACACCATAACAGTAGGAACGAGACTGGATTACATAAATCCCATTATAGATGGATCGATAAGTTGGAGAATCATACAGTTTGCTGATGAGGATTTGAAACTGGCATTTGAGAGTTAGCAGTAAGGTTCATATGAATGATTCTAAAGATGATGTGAAACTATCAGAGCAATGAGATGGATTGGAACTGAGATCAGGGAACACCCGACATATGATGGTAACTCAAAGGTACACAATTTTCTTATCAGTATGGAAGATATAATAGTGGTGGATCAAAGGATATCAGTTCCTGACTTAGCCTTGCAGGATACCCCTGCTAGATGGTGGGCCACTCACAAAACCTTGATTATGGAGTGGGAAGACATGAATCAAGCCATTTTATATCGACTCCAATGAGGGATAAATTGAGAGAAGAGATGAATATATATATTGAAGAGGCGTAACTATTTGATGGACAGTCTGAACACAAAGTGCATATTGAGAACTGTTTAAAAAAATGGCAAGTTGTGGAAGTACCCTCTCACCTATGGGTTCAGATATTTCTCTACTCATTGGGTCCAATCCCAAAATCCTAGTACATACATGAAGATACCAAAATATAAACAAGTTGTTGGCAGACCTTACAAAACCATTTTTTCAAGGACTTCTCCTTTACAAGTAAGTACCCTAAGCTCAACACAGTCCTTCAATGAATTAGAGAAATGCATTTTACTAACATTTGCAAAAAGAGACCAAACCCAGTAGTATGTGTTGACCATGTTAAATTACTTCAGTCTAGTCTGAGTCATGAATCTGATAATATACCTATAACTTGTTGTAAAGTTTATAAAGAGATAAAAAAACCCAATGAATTAGAAGAACTTAGAAGTTTAACTATTAAAGAAAAGGAAGGCAATAGAGAGATTCAGGATACTATACCTAGTCACACTTGTAGCTCCTATAACCATCCACTAAAGTTGTAGAAAGTTAACATAGGGAGTACAAAGCATCCTAAGATAGCTTCCATAGGAGATTATTGGGATGAATAGACTATGAATGAATTCCATATCTTGTTGCGGGAGTATGAAGACTTGTTCCCAAAAATGTTCTCATAACTTAAAGGTATAAAAGGATCCACGTGAGAAATGAAAATCGAGTTCAAAACTGACTCAAAACCTGTGAAGCACAGACCATACCTCCTTAACCGTAAAATAAAAGAGAAGGTCAAGAAGGAAGTAGACAAAATTATTGTGGCAAGACTTATCTTCATGATCGAATAATTTAAATGGGTTAGTCCCATATTTTTCCAGAGCAAGAAGGATACATAAGACATTCGGGTCTATGTGGACTACAAAAGTTTGAATTCTGCATGTGTGCACAATCTATTTCCTACACCTTTCAGTGAAAAAGTGTTAGATCAGGTTGCAGGAAAGGAATCTTATTAGTTTACAGATGGATTCTCAGGATATCACCAAGTTAGAATTGAAAAGGAAGATAAGAAGAAGACCACATTCATAACTAAATGGGGTTCATTCGCATACAACGTAATTCCCTTTGGCTTAAAGAATTCCCCTACAAACTTCTCTCAAATCGTAATAGTAGAAATTCGAGAGTTCATCCACAAGTTTGTAGAGGTCTACATGGATGATTGGACATTATAAATCCTATTAAAGGAACATGTAGGGATACTATGGTTAATGTTTGATAGATGTCGCGAGTTACAGATATCTCTGAACCTAAGGAAGTGCATTTTTTGCATACCACATGGAAATATGTTAGGCCATATTGTATGTAGGGAAGGAGTGTTTGTAGACCTAGATAAAGTTGCAGTAATTATGAACATGCCGCCACCTACAAGTGATAAACTGTTGTGCTTGAAACTGCGACATATAGGATATTACCACAGGTTCATCAGAAGATATGCAACTATCACCGCACCTCTAGAAAAATTGTTGAAGAAGTCCAAAATATTTCGGTGGAGACCAGAATGTGACAAAGCATTCAACATCCTCAAAGAAAAGATAAGTACTGTACCTATCTTGATATTTCCAAATTGGGAAATAGAATTCCACGTACATGTGGACACATTAGGGATATCCCTGGGATCCATTTTAGCACATCTAGAGGAAGGAAATATGGACCACCCTATCTATTTTTCCAGCAGAATTCTTTCACAAGACAAACACAACTACACAACCACCAAAAGGGAAGGTCTAGCTATGATTTATGCATTAAAAAAGTTTAGAAACTATTTTTTAGGCTCTCATTTCAATTTTTTTACTGACCACTCTATGTTGAAGTACCTAGTCAATAAACCAGTACTTGAAGGAAGGATTTGCAGGTGGCTACTGCTCTTTTAGGAGTTTTCATAAGAAGTAATTGTCAAACCAGGAAGATGCAATGTAGGTCCAAATCACCTGTCCATATTGGAATTAGGGGAAAGTGGTGGAGTAGTAGATGATCATCTCTCAGATGCGGACCTATTATAAATTGAGGATATCTGAGAGTATCTTGAAGACATTGTTTTCTTCCTCAGTACAGGGACCTGCCCGAAAACTTACTCTGCAACCCAAAAACAACATATGGTGGTTTGAGCAACAAACTATCAACTGATTGTGGGACAACTTTACAAGTTGGGACTAGACAACATCCTTAGGAGATGTGTCTTGAGCCATAAAAGGAAAGATATCCTTTGGGAATGCCACAGTGGAGTTGCGGGAGGACATGTTAGAGGTAAATATACTGCATAGAAGGTACTTCAAGATGGATTATGGTGGGCTATGCTATTTAAATATGCTAAAGAGTACATTATATCTTATGACACCTGCCAAAGAGTATGGAAGCCATCAAGCAGAGATGAATTATCCCTTCATCCAATTAGAGTACTTCAGGAATTTGAGAAGTGGGTTGTTGACTTTATTAGACAAATCAACCCACTGGATAATAATTCAAAGGCTAGATACATCATTACCGCAATATATTACCTCACGAGATGGGGTGAAGCAAAGGAAGTTCAATATTGTTCGACATATATAACTGCTAGATTTATTTTTGAAAACGTCAATACTCGATTTGGATTCTCTAGAAGCCTGACCAGTGATAAAGGTAGTCACTTTATCAGTAGCACAATCACAATGTTGACAATATAATTCCTTATACAACACCATAATAGAAGTCACTACCATCCACAAGATAATGGTACAGTGGAGGCATTCAATAAAATTCTGGAAAGAGGATTGACAAAAGTATGTTGTGAAAACAGGGAAGACTGGGATGATAGAGTTCCAACAATATTATGGGCTTACATGACTACCAAAAATAAGCTACACAAGTATACCCCATTTCAGTTGGTTTATGGGAAGGAAGTTGTTGTAACTGCAGAGTTTGTCACCCCTAGTCTCTATATAACACACACTACACACATGACAGATGATGAATCAACTACACAAAGGATTACAGACTTGCAAGAAATTGAGGAAGAAAGATTTCTAGCAGTTTTTCATCAATCAGTTGAGAAATCCAGATAGAAAGCTTGGAAAGACAGACACATTAAGTCCAAAATATTTTCACAAGGGGATAAGGTACTACTCTACAATAGTCTGTATCAGAAACATCCAAGAAAGTTGTGCATGCATTGGTTGGGTCCATTTATAGTTGTGAAAATTCAATACTCTGGTGTAGTAAAGCTAGTGCAACTAGATGGTATCCTTCAACCAGGTTTGGTGAATGTCACCCGTCTGAAACCCTACATTTCTCATGATTTAACCAAATAAATATTTCTTCAATCCAAGGGAGCTTGTATAGTAGTTAGACTTTTATTTTCTATAATTTCTTTAATACATTTAATAATGTCGGAGTGTTCATAGTGGTGCAACGACATAATTTCTTTTCGTTTAAGTGTTTCTTTTGTGCATAAATGCTTACTCGGCCACCCAGGGTCGAAAGAGTCACCCTTACATTAAATGAAGTCATTAAACATGATGGAGACCCTCATTGTGGTCGGAGGGGGGATAATATGAATTGTATCACATCCCACGTACCATTTGCATCCTGTCCAGTCATACCTTTTATGGTAGCTACAATAACCCATCAGATCATTTCGTCAAGCCATAAATGCACGATACATATGGATGCCATCGATATCCCTGTCAGGATTCTCAACCATTAAAATGGTAATCCCCTTAGTTCGACCACACCCCTGTTAGTCTGTTCATTAATGCCAATATCACCTTAGACATTTTACCCCAATATGAGTCCCATCAGATGTCGAAGCTTGATATTGAGTTGTTGGCCTAATGATGAGTGTATTTATGAGCAATTATAGGGTTCTCCAAATATCTCATTTACATGATATCAAAAACCAAAGGGAGAGACTCAACAGTTATCTTAGCTACCCTCTGTTTTGAGCTATCTGCACCCTAGCCTAATATATGAAGTCCTCCGCTCCCCATTTGCGACCCCGACCCCAACCCAGCTAGTCTAGTTTTTCAGTAATCCAGAGACAACGTGTCGAGAGTAACAGGAGGTTGAAGTTCAACTCCGATAGAGGAAATTCTAGATGAACCATATGATCCCTTGGTCGAGGTCATGGGTGATGTTAAGGGAAAGGTCGAGAAAGAAAAAATCCTCGATGTGACTGACCAAGTCATGTTACCTCAAATGAATATTAGTGTGTTATGGGACTTTCCTATAGACTCTATGGGGGGAATGTAGTTTTTCCCAAATATGAACTTCATCAACTTGTTCAATTACACCATTATGCACCTCAGGGATCTACTAGTCTTAGGGACCACTGGTGAGGTTGGGCGGTGCACTAAATTTTTTATCAGTCGTGTGCATGACAAGAGCTTATGGATAAAAAATGGATACCCAATTCATTCATAGGACATTCAATAGCTCACCGAATTGTCCCTTGAGGGTGAGGATGTATTGAAAGGATTCCAAGGCCCGAGAAAGCATGGGAAAAAGAAGGGATAAGTCAACCTATATTAGAAATTCCACACCTAGAGGGGCACACACACAATGAATATTGAGCCAATTCTACCAGAGACGGTCCAAACAACATGTTATGTGATCGCAAGTAATTTTATGCACTTGTACTGTAAGGGAAAATGCACTTTATATGCTCTCTCAGTAGCGGAATTTTGAGCAAATTGAGAAGTATTTAACTGGTGCAACTACTTGTTACAGGATCTCCTCATTTCTTGTGAGGAATCTCATGAGAAAGTAGGAACCTTCACCTATGGAAACCTGCTCATTACATTTGCAATGTGGAAATGGAGGCCATCCATAGGAACACAGGTGGCACCTCTAGATAAGGGGAACCTAGAAAAAATGTTTGAACCTTGGCATTCAAGTTCAGACTCAGAGAACATGGAATTCAACAACGGATCATTCCTGAAGTGGTACAACCAGCTCATATACACAACTCAATGATTGTACATACCACAAGAGCTATTAAATCTAAACATAAGGAATATAACACTTGGGTTAAATATCCACTATACCTTTGTCTGGCTGAGGCATGCAAAGCCTAAGGAATTCCACACAACATCACTGCCCTTATATCTTGACGAAGAGGCCTTTGACAAAGAATTCATGTCATGGAATGAAATTAAGTGCAACCCTCGCAAGTCATGTATGCACTACCTCTTGCCACTAGAGATTTTGAAGAAAAAGGGGAAGGAATAAGAAGAAGGGTTGAGTTTTGGTGCACCAGAAAAGAAGAAGAAGGTTCAAATGACGACAGATTCATAGGAAGAAGAGGAATAGAAAACCCTAGAGCATAAGAAGAGGACATTGTCATTATTTTTGTAGCTCGCAGAACAGGTCATGCTATCATATAAGGATGTCAATGAGATCCTCTTTGTTTCATTCATAAGGGATGTCTCAATAAAGAAACCCCGAACAAGTGTTTCCCCTACCAAAGTTATAAATCCACAGCCAATATCCATGGCTCTACCTCATACCAGGTCAGCCACTCATGCTACCCAGACTATGATTAGCATCATAAATGACCCTGAGTCAGACGCCAATGCATACAAAACCCTCATTATTGAGCAAGCCCCATCACCACTACAAGAAACCAACATTCCCTCCCAACCCACATCACCTGAACCAATGCAACTGGATATCCCCAAACCATCTGAGAACATGGAAGACCCATTAACTTCAATACTACATCCTTGAGCCATCTAGATGCTTCGGTTGTACCAATTTTAGTCACTCTGCCTTTGGCAGAGAGTCAGTGACTAGAAGTACCACTACTAACTCTAGTAGCACAATTTCAAGTTACTCGGAGTCCTCTCTGGATGGTCAATGTTGAGGTTCCAATGATCAGAAGTGAGACTCTAGAAGTTTCACTACCAATAGAGATAGGAACACATTCAGCTCAAATAGAACCACATACACCATTGGGACAAAGTACAACATCATTGAATGAATAGTTGGAGCCAGTACTCCAAAATCCACAGCAGTGTGCATAACTACTACAACTTTGCTTGGAAAAGAAAGAGGTCCCCCCCCTACTTCCAACAACTATGAAAAACAGACTTGCACAACAATTGCAAGGTCCATATCTAAGAAAAGAAGAAGTGGAGACACCCTCAAAACACTCCATGGCTAGTGGACTATTTCTTCAAGCTATACCGCCATTAGATGCCATTATGACATCTATCGAGTTCACTCATTTTCCAAAGACGAAACTAGTAGGCCTAATCAAAGCCTCTATCGACCAATTAGAGCATATGATCTAGCAGGCAAAAAGGGAATTCGACTTCTAGAAGCAATAATTACTCCTAGCATAAACACGAAGAACGCAGGAGGAGAATTTGAAGATTCAAGTAGAAAATAAAGTAGAAAAAGTAAAGGAAAAACTAGCATAGTTCTGGAAAACCTTCAGAAATACAGTACCTTAGCTGTCAGAATCCAGTGCAATATATGATCCAGCGGAACAAATTGAATTGGTTCAAGTAGCTTGGACTGAGCTAGTAGAATGAGCTGAAAATCTAGAAGTGCAGTTGTGGGAAATCAAATTAGAATCCAAATTACAACCCCACAAGCTAAAGGAACAATTGGAAAAGGTTGTTCTAGAAGGAAACAATGCCATATTAACACTACATAAAAACACTTTAGACTGCACCACAATTTTCAAAGAGCTCAGTGATTAGATGGGAGTAATCTCACGTCACAACCAAATATTGGAGGACTTGTTCTTAAATATCCAATCCCTCAATGAAGAAGCGGCCAAGACCTGGATCCCTTGAAACAAAAAGAAAAGTTTGATAAAATTCAGCAAGTAGATAATGATCTAAATGCATTGTTTTAAGCTCAGATAGTGGCCAAAAAATAACTCTGAGAATTTTAACCAGTCGTCCAAGCCTCTTACCTATAGATGCATCAAGTGGACACTATCACAGAATTAGAATGGAATGCCCTTGTTTCATCCAAAACAAAAGAGTTCATGACAGGCACAACCCAACAGTTTGTTGTTGAAGCTTCAATGCTTTTTAGGAATTGGCAAGACAAGGTTGATAAATTCTAGGTAGTCAGGAAGAAATCCTTGGAACTTGTACTTGAATTGGTCCCTTCGTTTGGAGGAGCTAAAGAAGAAACAATCCAATATGGAAGTGGAAGAAACCTGGAAGTAGAAGGCAAGTAAAAACAACAAGCCAACCCAAATACCATGGAAGAACTAAAGACTTGACTCAAGGTGATTCAAGGATTGTGGTGGGAGCTTGTTGGGCCCTTTGTTTTGATAAATAGAAGTTGCGTAAGATATTTTAGAACTTCTTTTTGATAAACATAATTTGTGTAAGCTATTTTGGAATCAGAAAATCGAGCAAAGGAATGAACAGAAAGAGGAGAAAAGGGAATGCACAATAAGAAACAATTAGAACATAAAACAGTTGGAAGAACAACACAACACTAGGTTTGGAGAAAGAGGTTGTAACTAAATCAAGAAGAAGAGAGAACTCTTGGGATCTCAACCAACAATCATGGATCAGATTATAGATTTGGGATCAATATGATTGTAAAAATGGGATAATGAGAATGATTATTATGATTGTTGATGCTGTTATCCTCACTAAGTCTTGAGATCTAGGGTGAGAAGCAGAATGAGAAAGGGACTAAGATAACCTTGGATCACAGTAGTGTAGAAGCACCTATTGATTATCTTTGGCATGATCAATTGCATATGTGACTCAAGTTTATTTTGTATTCTGGGAAGAAACCTGATATATGATAATATAGTGGGAGACCTAATTATTTTGAAAATATCTTGTGTACTTAGTCTTTTGATTCTATTGAATGTTATGTTGTGTTATCTTGTATGTCTAATATACTTAAATGATTATAAATTCCATGTGAATGTTGATAGAACATTGTTTTCCCATTCTCAGTTAGGAAATTTTCACGAATGAAACATATTTAAGTTATCTTGCGTAGGAATAATATGAATCTTGACACTTCGAAGATCTTTCTGAGTATTCTCCTTACCCTTCCCTCTCATATTCATCTCGGTTGCGCTTCGGGTGAGACTTCTTCCCTCCCTGGAAGATGAAAATGCCAACACACTAGACTACATCATTACCTTTTGTTGGTAACTTGAAGAGGACCCTAGTATGATCACTTTTGCGCCAACAACTTTCATGCATAAATAGATAATAAAGAGGGATGTTATTGTCCACTTGTTCTCTTTTGTCCTAGACCGAAGAAAACCTGGCTAGGGGGAGTTCAACCCGTGCGCAGGGTGAAATTTCTCACAACACATAGGGTGACTGATTTTTCGTCCCGCAAGTGCACAATTGTCCCACAATATTTCCCAGTAACATAATTTCACCCAGGTGAAGGTAAACCAAATTTTACCAGGAGGAAAACCATTCAAGAATCAAGAAGTTGTAAGAATAATAAAAAAAATTGAAATGGTTTCAAGAAGCAGTTTTAGGGCATGGGCAAGAGGAATGAAAGACAATGAGGGAACCCATTGTTTTGGTCATCACTTTGGGGAATTGAAGAGTTTCTTATAACCAGAGTTTTTTGACCAGAAACATTGAGCACAACGAGTTAATAAATGAAGTAGGCAACCAAAGATTCATCCCCTGTGTTTAAGTTTTCAGTCTGTAATTAATTTGTTGTGTTTGTATTCTTGTAAAAAATATCCTCCCATTTTTTATTTATTGCATCAAATTGGATTTGTAAAAGCTCATAAAGAAGTCCATTCTTCATGTTCAGTATTACTGTATGATGTCTGGTAATGACACAGAAGTGATTTCCTCTAAATATATGACAATTTATTGTCATTTTCTTTATGCATTTGAATGAGATGAAGAGGGTACCTCCTTGAATTTGAGTGCATGAATATGTTAATTGTTTGAATCATCTTTTATTGATCTATACACACCTATTAGAGATGTTGAATTCTTAATTTCTCATCACACTATTCTATTTCCATAAGCTAGAGGATTCATTCTTAGTAGTGCCTTGTATGTTTATCTTGTTTTTCCTCCAATTCGTCACTTCATTTTCCTTTTAAATATTGATTTTCTGAAACACTCATAGACATATGCCTCTAATAGTTGAGAGCATTTGTCATCTGGGTTGAGACTTGTTGGCAGCCAATCATTTTTTTAATTGCTCTTAAAAAACGCTGCCTACACCCCTTGTTTCGTTAATGACAAATCATCGTCGCATTGTGCTTCTAGACATTTGTTTCATTTTTGCGACAATTGCAATTTGGTCTAGATTTTATTTTCACAACTCTAAGTGTGAAAATACCTCTTTCATCGTTTGCACTGTAGTCGTCTTTTATCGATTTCTCCAAAAGACAGTTGAACATTGGTTTATCACATGACTGCTAAAGATTTTCTCGAACTTATGTCCTTGAGCATACTCTTACCTTGATTGCGCATTTGGATATGTTTGATTGCTAAGCCTTTGGGCATAAAAATTTATTGGTTTTATTATGATATTGTAAAAGTTATAATGGATTTGGTCTTATTGCTTTGATTCTTATTGCTATGGGCTTTTCACTCAGCTATTATATGAGAAATTTTGGATCATAATGTTCTAAAGACTTTGGAATGCAAACATTTGAATGTGCAACGAATACATTGGTAGGTTTATGAAGTCAATTCAAGAAATAGCAATGGTTTGAAGGTGCATGGATTAATCATATTGGACTTTAATTTTACAAATCGATGCTTGGTATATTGTTTGGTAAGTTGATATTACATTGAATGATTCATAGTTTCAAACTATGTATTGGCATTGATTAAACTTAAACCTTGGTGTAAAACGATTGATTGACACGATGGACGTTGGATAAGGTGTTGGATTGAACTGTACACTTGGCATGAGTATAACGCATGGTGTTGGTTCTGCTTCGGGTGACTGGCACGTTAAGATGATTACACACCTATTTTCTGGCCGATACGCATGGTATAAACGATTATGATTTAATAACACTGTACTCAGTCATTAATACAGTGCGTGGCGGTGGTAATCGCACCACCTTCGCATGCATGCAGTTAATTCCGGTCTATTCGAGCTTTGAAGCTATCAAACCCTATCGTTTTTTACTCTATGCATTGTTTCATTCAGTTTGAACCCTACCATGTACAGAGGTCATGGCTCCTATCGTAAGGGCCGAGCCCAATGGGTGCCAAACACTGTTGACATTTAGTGGTGCATGTAGCGACCTGGAACAACATGGGTGGCTCGCTTTCATAAGGAAGTTTGATGGCTATGACCTCACTGTGGCTCGACAATTTGTGTTATCGTTCGATGGCTACTGAGCCAAAGTTGGAGATGTCCAGCTTGAAATTACTGAACAATTTCTCAGCCTGGCAACCAGCTTGCCTGTCAAGGGACAAAAATGGTCGAAAAGTTGCAAGTTAGATGATGTCCCATGGACATTACTGTTCCAATCTCGCATAGTGAACTCATGCGACAGAGGGTTGCCTGCAAAGATGTTGAAACCCTGCCGGTATGATCTCTTGATGATTATCAAGCGTTTCGTTACTTGTGAAGGCAAGTATGGGTTTATTTTCTTATTCCACCTACGTTTATTAATGGTTTTCATGGGTTTTGAACTAAGTATGCCTCACTATCTGCACCAAAGTTTGTTCAAAATGGCTAAACGATACAAGCATAGCCAGGCTGACACTAGCCTCTTCCATGTTGGGTTGATAAAAATGGTTTTAGTTTACGAATAAGGGTTACGTCATGATTCTTGGCATGATTTTCTCATCCGTAATGGTTTTAGAGAGTCTAACCCTCCACAGGTAGATAAGCCCATGGTGACCGAGAGAAAACCTACCCCTGTGCCTTATAATGTTTTATTACCTAGACCTAAGCCCTATTCACCTACGAGTTTGCCTGAGGCTATGCCAAAACAGACCAAAGTTGCTAAAGCTACAACCCAAAATACTAGAGCAAAGACTGGTGTTAATACTCGAGGCAAGAAAAATGCAATATTGATCTCTCGCATAGCGAGGAACAAATCTAAGATTTCTGTCAAAACAGAGCCTATCGTGGTTAGCGAGGACTCTGATTTAGACATTGAACGATTTCTCGCCGAAGAATATCCTTACTCCGAGGGATTGTGTAGAAAACCGCCTCATGATTTCGTCAAGAACCTACCTCCTTGTCTGCGGGATAACCCTAACTTTCCTGGTATTGAACCACTCCATGAAACCCTCGAGGAATCATCAAAACCCCCTTCTGTTCAACCTGTTGCTGCACCTTGCGATCAATGTGGGTTATGGGTTGAAAGATACTACTTGGATGTACCTACGTTGCAATCCAGGATCTACGATTTGGAAAACCAAGTGGCAAAGCTCACTGGTCAGAATGCAAAGGTGCAACCTTCCGATAAGAAGCAACGAACCACGGGTTCAGTCCTGTTCAAAAACATCAAGTCTGCCACTGTAATTATCAATTCAAAATGGACATAAGTCCCAGTAGCTGTGATGGTATATTTTTCTCATTTATATTACTTTCTTTGTACATATTTCACTTGCTCTGTTACATAAGCATGCTTCGCTGTATATAATGTTTGTTTTAATTTTGGTTATCATTTAAAATTCGAATGGATTTGGTTTTGATTCGATAGATCATCGAATAGATATGATTGTTCAAAATTAGCTCGATGTTCTGTTGATAATACAAGCTGTTAATATTTTTAAATAGTCCGTTGTTGGTATCCCGAATTTCGAATACAGTCAAGGGTATAATTCGAATTGGTTATGATATGAGTATGATTAATAGATGGGTTAACGGTTTCAATTTCATCCGACCAAATTTCATATTTTTCTGTGGATACATAACCAAATCGCAACTGATTTGATTCTCATTGATTGCAACTTATTCGAATTGGATTCTGATTAAGGTTACGATGTTGTTTCTATAATTAACTCCGTGAAGATTGGTGTGGATTATTGCTCAATTCATGAATCTATAGATTTTATCATGCCTCTGTCCATTGACAGTGTAAAGATTCTTGAGTTTATATGATTTCCTCCGATTACAATGGAGGTTGTTTACGCATTGTGATTTTAATTAAAGGTTATCAATTCGTTACTATGACTAGTCGATGACAGTTATGACCATATCTATGAACTGTTGGAAATTCAGCATATAAAGTCTATGACTAGACTTTATGGATAGAGTTATACCTGTTTTATCGTGACCATTTTTGGCTATTGATTAAACGATTTGGATCCCATGCAAACCGATAATGATTGTTTTGTATCTCATACGATTTGGTTTAGCATTGATTGCATCCATGGAACAGTCTTGTTAAGATTTGATTTGATTTTATGACGATTGAGAAAACAGAGTATTCCCACTCTGTCCCGATTGTATTATGTTCGATTTCGTTTGATTTAAAGGATTATTTTTATTGAATCATTAGTAATTTGTTGATGATTAGATTCGATTTGATTTGATTATATATCTGGTCCTGTTTACTATTCTAGACCAGCTACAGAATCAGAAGATTTTGTAGCTAAGTCTATAGAGTCATTTTTTTTATTATTGTTTTCTCAATAAAATACTCCTCTAACTTGATCTTTATGTCTATTACAGGAAAATTCGAATTGGTAATGGATGTGAGGAGCAGTTGGAAGATATCTTAAAGATTTCACTTGCATTTTTAGTTACTTAGTTTAAGAGATTTTTGGGATTATTCCCAGATTGTGTAAAACTGTTTGCTATTATTCACAAGGATGTTTTACCTTGTGAGAAACTTATATAAACCTATGGTTTTGTAATAATGATCATCATCAGTGGTGGAAGAACAAGGATATGTAATTCCGATTCAAGATGGAGCAGAATTGATATTTTTTCATAGCTTTTGCTTTTCAATATATCAACACTTTGTCCCAAGTTTTGTATATCATTTTGTTCATGGTTTAGTATTACTTTGTTATCTAAATCACATGCATATGATATAATTTATTAATGTTATACATATCTTGTTGCTTCCAAAGAGATAAAGAACATAACGGTTGTTGATTCATTTTATGAATGATAGCTTTGTCTTCTTCGTAGGCTGAATTGTTATATAAATTTTCTGCACAATAGGTTTCCCTTTTGCAGGAGATTTATCATCAGAAAACTGTTATGATTTCTTTTATGTCT
>ML791038.1:507082-563178 GCA_009831015.1 Picea engelmannii
CTGCAATACACTTCAATCTGCTTTATCCAATTATCCAATTTTTCTGCATCAAGTTCACCATTATACATAGGCAATTCAAACTTGACATCCAGTTTTAATAAAGGCATATTTGCATTTGCATTATGAGGATTATGAGAATCATTGTAGAATGAAGAGAATGGATTTGTTTCAGGAGGATCACCATCACCTCCTACTCCTTTACCCTTTTGTTTTTCTTCATCTCGTGATGAACCTTCTCCTTCTTTCCTCTTCCTTTTTGCTCGTTCCTCGAGAAGGAGTTCCATCATGGATTTCATGCTGATAAAAGCCTCCAAAAACTCTATTTTAGAAATTATAGGTTTCTCTCTTTCATTATGTTCTTCTTCGCCTCGTGGAGAAGTCATTGTTTCTCTTGAAATTGTCCTCCTTGAACCAATTTCAGGATCACCTTCCACTAGCTCTCCTTCACCAAGCTTCAACCTGGACCTAGTAAGCATTCAAAAAAACTATGCACAAACAGTCACCTGCTCTGATACCAAACTTGATCCATCAGATCTCAACATATGTGCATGTAAAAGCTATGAATGCTTATCATTAGTTTGCAATTTGATTTTTCAAAAGCATTAATGTGTTTACTAAATGCTGAAATCTGCAAACTGAAAGCAATAGAAAGAGAATATGAAACAGAAAATGAGAGACAAGAACAAAAGAGTTTGATAACAGAGTTCAGCCCCTTCACTGGGCTACATCTCCAGGTCCCTCTCCAATGGGTACCGATCCATTAATCTCTTCAAAATGGTACAAATGGCACTGGAATCTCTGCAAATCAACTTCAGCAACAGAACAATATGCTATACAGAAGCCTTCAAGACCTCCTCTCTGAAAATTACTAAATGGACTTCATAAGACAAAGAAGCCAATTAATATAGAGAATGGTCGACTTCAGAAAGAAACAACATTGGAACAGTTTACAACAAAAACGCTATCTTTTGTTCCCCGTCTCTGTTAAAAACGAATTCGGCAGTTGTTCAAAATAGAATGTTGGACAAATTACAAGGAATCTCTCCTCCGTCCTCTGTCAAAACAAATTCGTCAGCTGTTCAAAATGAAATGATGGACAAATTAAAATGAATCTCTCCTCTGTCCTCTGGCTCCATCCTCTGGCTCCGTCCTCTGGCAAAACCCTTGGTTATAAAGGTGCGAGTCGAGGGTTCAATCCCGTCTTAGGCACGTTGGATTTCATCTCTGTGAGATTTTTGATAACAAACAGATCAACTGTTGGTTGAAACAATGGATCACGAGTTTGACTCGCCCACCAAACATTGCACACGCTGTACCATAAATGAACACCAAATGTTTTTACCAAATATAGCAGCGTATGCTTATAACTGCCAACAATATGAAACCATAATCCAGGCACCCTTGTCTAACTGCCAGAATGGTGCATTTCCAATGGTACAACGAACCCTTTGATGTGTCCACTCATCGGAGTGACCAATCCATGTCATAAAAATTTGTTGAATGGATTAGAACCGTTTTGAATAGTGGTTGAAAAAAAAATTATACAGCTAAGCTTTGATTTTATAAACCATACCAATAGCTTTAATAAAACCATGTATGCATTGCCACTTCACTGGCATTGTACCATTTTCTTCTTTATTTGGATCAGTGTAACTTTCATGATGAATGACCCCCTGGATCATTAGCATGGAAGGAAAAATATTTGGGGCACAAGCTAAGGTAGATGGTGTAAATGTGTTAAACCTTCACATAATAGATCTAGCTAGAAAATACCACACACATTTGCAGCGATAAATTGAGAAAGAAGAAGGAAGAGAGAAACAATGGAAGAATTCTCATTAACCGTAATGAAAAATGAATAATTTGCAAATGATATACTTTGTATAACTCAACCAATGTGCACTGGAGGTGAATCCAATGCACCATAGTTTTGGTATAGAGTGATATAGACAAACACCAGTAGTTACGGGAGTGAACTGTCAGCTAGACTAGTCTCTCAGGCAATTATGAGAGTGAATTGCCACCTAATTGAGTTAACTAGTCTACCAGTCTTCAGTTAACTTACTGAAATAGAGTGAAGTGAAGAGGAGATCAGGGAATCATGGGTAATGAACTAGTATGGTGATTATCCCAAGGACAATGTGCATTAGTTGGTGATGATCCCAATGTTGCATGGTGACAAAATGTTAAGGTCCTAACTCGCACATAGGTAGATCAATGTACTTGGATGTAATAAAGGTCAATATTAATAAGGCGTTTCAATAAAATAGAATAAGGCAGATGTAAGAAGACTTAATAGAAGATTCTGCTTCTAGAAGGATCTTCCTCTAGATGTTTCTCTTAATAGACATATTTAGTATAAATAAGGGTCGAGGGTATGAAAACCCTAGCTTGGAGATTATTGTAACAGAGCATTGCTCGACTGGAGGTTGCCCCCTCGAAGAGGCCTACGAACATTTCTTTCTAAATCAAAGTGTTATTTCAGTTTTTGTTCTCATATTATTTCTTTGTTATTGTGGAGATTATGCCGGTTATATTACTGTTATTCTGCCATTTCTAGCATTTTATTTATGTTCTGCGTATTTGTTATATCTGGTATCTTACAAGTGGTATCAGAGCACTTTCCTTGGAAAAAATTGTGGGAATTGTTTTTTTTCAAGGTAGAGACGAATTTTGACGTCTTTAAGCCACAAAGATCTATCATTACACGCATAAACCCATAGTTGAGGGATTCATACACATAGGAAATACAAGTGGTTCTTAAGCGCACATCTGTTGGCCACCCTTGTAACCCCTGTTGGTACCCCTTCGAGTGGTAGCACATCAGACAACACCTATGTACAGATCGGTCTAGATTTCCTGAAGCCCTCTTTTGATAAACCTATCGGCCACCGGACTGCTATAGTTTCACCTAGAACAACACTCGGGAAGATACTCTCTAGTACATGGGTAGTCAGGTAGTACGGCTAAGGGTATGGTCTATCCTCCTTAGAAGTGTAGCAGACCCATGTTCGCCATCAAGAACATGTCATGTAGAATCCTCTTGACTGCAGCAATCGTTCAATTCGAGCAACCGGTGATCGGAAAATCATCAACATACAGAACTAAGAGTAGAAGTGAATCACCTGTCCTAAGCATGTAGACATTTGGGTATGATTTACAAGATACAAAGTTCTGTGATAATAGGTAGGAGTTCATCTTGGCATACCATGCCCTCGGAGCCTTCTTGAGGCCATGAAGAGATTTCTTCAGTTGATAGACCAAAGAGGAATCCTGCATAAATCCCTGGGGATGCTTCATATAGATCTCCTCTGAGAGATCACCATGAATAAATGCATTCTTCACATCCATCTAATGGACTTCCCATCCCTTGGCCACCGAAATGGAAAGTGTAAAATGTATGGAATCCATCTTCACTTCGAGAGTGAAGGTCTCATCATAGTCAATGCCATGCACCTGTTGAAATAATTTGGAAACAATCTTGGATTTGTATATGCTAATATGTCCATCCGTTGCACTCTTGGTCCTGAAGACCCATCTACAACTGACAATTTCCCTTCCAGGAGGAAGGGGAACCAAATCCCAAGTCTAGTTCTCGAGGAGGGAGTTGTACTACTCCTTCATGGCAGATTCCCAAAAGGTATTTCCAGCAGTCTCGCCATAAGAATGTGGATCTGAAGAATGAACCAAGAAGATATTACTGGAGGGAAATGGTTCAATGGTAGTGAGTGCAATAGGATGCTCCTAGAAATCATATTGATTCCTCCTAGTATTTTCTAGATCACCAACAAGATCCCCTACAACCTAAAGAGTAGTTTGGGCCCACTTGGGCCTCTGCTCTAGATCTGCATCTGCATCTAGATGCACTAAATATGCATCTAACTGCACTGAATCTATATATGGATCATATTAATCCTATGAATCATAACTCTTGTTTGAAGAAGATTTGGCATGTGCATTCTCATCATATCATACAAGTGGAAGAATGAAGGTGTCTGCATGTGGTTGTTGACATACATGTGAGACACTTTCCTTGAATTGGACACTTCACTCAATAATGAGTTGGTCCAAGGAAAGATCAATAAGTCTATATCCCTTCACACTATCATGGTATCCAACAAAGATACACTATGTGCTCTGTGGATCAATTACCTCCCCCTTTTCAGATGGAATTTGGGCCCATGCACGTGAACCAAAAATATGAAAGTGGGCAACATCCATTTTGAGGCTGCTCCAAGCCTTGTAAGGGGTATTATCCTTGAAATATCTATGGGGAGATATTTTTTGGATGTAGGTTTCACAATTAAGTTCGTTGGCCCATAATCTTTGTGAAAGTGACTTTTCATGCAACATGCAAGAAGCCATCTCTTTTAGAGATCTGTTTTTCCGCTCAGCAACTTTGTTTTGATGCGAAGTATAGGGAATTGTGTGCTTCAAATAAATATTTACCTGATGACAAATATTTTGGATCTCATGATTGACATAATCTCCCTCGTTATTAGTTTGAATGAATTTGATTTTCTTTCCTAATTGTGTCTCAACCAGGTCTTTGAAGTCTTTGAGGTGTTGAAAGACCTCTGATTTTTGCCTGAGAAAGTAACTCCACTTGAAACATGAGAAATCATCAAAAAAATGAGTGTGTACCTCACTTTGTTGATTTATGGATGTGAAAAAGGGCCCATGAGTTCACTATGGATCATATCTAAAGGAGAGGAAGCTCTTTGAGTCTTTCCTTTCTCAAATTTCTCTTAAGGGTGTTTTCCAAGAACACATCCGTCACAGATTCCTTTGGAGAAATGGATGTCTGGCATACCATCAACCAATATTTTCTTGTTGAGTTTCTGCATATATCTGAAATTAAAATGATTGAACCTTTCGTGCCATATCCTACTTCTTTCATCAGCATGGGTAAGCAGTAAAGCAGAATTTGGTTCAATAAATTCATAAAATGTATACAAACTAGATTGATGATTTACCTCACTAGTAGAAACCCTGGAATTATTTTTCATGGCATAGATGTCCACTGCATTAGGTGTGAATATGAATTTATTTTTGGTGCCAGAATTCGTCATCTGATACACAGAGAGAATATTGACGAAAATTTTGGGAATGTGCAACACATTCTCGATGCTTCTGTTGGTGAGTTCAATCCTTCCTTTGTCGGTGACCTCAACTGGAGAGTTGTTCCCCATCAAAATAGGAGGAAATTTGCATGCATCCAATGAATAATAGACTACTTTTTTGGTATCCATGTGATGTGATTCTCCTGAATCTACGATCCAAGCATCGAGAGAGGAGTTGAGGGCAATCAAGGCATGGCTAGAATTGTCTTTCTTGGGATTCTGATATTACGGCTTCTTCTTCTTGGAACCCTCAAGGATGCAATCTCCAAGTTTGTTTTGTTGAAGTATTTGAGTCATCAGATATTTTTTTTTCATTCATGTGGATTCTGTATGGAATCCTTTATGGTAGTATGTGCATTTCTCCCCTTTTCTTCCCTTTCCACCTTTGGATCCGGAGGCATCGGTGAAGGGTTTTGAGTACCCTTCCTTCTTTGGATTTGCATGAGCTTTCCTTTTGTATTTATATTTATATTTCTGATATTGATGGCTTCCATATTGCAAAGTAAGTGCATGCACCTTTGGGCCTTTGATTTTTCCCATGTTTATGAGCTTGGTTTTCTATTGTGTCAGGGATTCGATAAATTTCTCAAGAGAAGGGATAGTCCAGGTCGCTCCAGAGGATAATTTGACTGAATGGAATGTGGATATGATCAATGATAATTCAGGAACAAGTTTAGAGGGAATGGTGAGAACCATTTGTTTCTCCTCCTTAGATTTATCAACCCCACAAGCTTTGAGTTGCGACAGTAAATCCTTGTATTTTGTAAAGAAATCTTGGAGATTGTCAAACATTTTTGGATCCAATGTGAGAAATTACACCTCGAAAAGGTTTCCCCTCATCTCATTCATTTTTCCAAATATCCCTTCCATGGTGGTCCAGGCCTCATTGGGGGTTTTATTGGAAGATATGTGAAAAAGGAGATTGGGAGAAATGAGACTACAAATTGTTTTGAATGCTTCATCCATTCGATTTAGATACTTGGATTTTTCTATGGTTGATGTTGGTTCTATATATGTATTTTTGGTTAACTTTTATAATCCTCTACTTCAAATATTCATTACCATCTTCTCCTTCCATGCAAATAATTTGTAAGGTGTAAGAATGAATTCTTTTGGGAATTCCATTTTTCCGTTGTCTTCAATCTTTCATACCTGCAAAAAATAATTTGGTGTATCTTTTCTTAGAAGTCCTTTGGCTTTGATACAATGTAAATTTTTTGAACCTACAAAGAATAGATCTATATAAAAAATACCACACACATTTGCAGATAGAAATTGAGAGAGAAGAAGCAAGAGAGAAAGAATGGAAGAATTGTCATTAACTGTAATGAAAAATGAATAATTTACACATGATATACTATGTATAACTCAATCACTACACATTGGAGGTGAAGCCAATGTACCATAGTGGTGGTCTAGAGTGATATAGACACACACCAGCAGCTATGGGAGTGAACTTCCACCTAGTCTAGTCTCTCAGGTAGTTACGAGAGTGAACTGCCACCTAGTTGAATTAACTAGTCTACCAGTATTCAGTTAACTGACTGAAACAGAGTGAAGTGAGGAGGAGATCAAAGAATCATGGGTAATGTGCTAGTTTGGTGATGATACCAAGGACAATGTGCATTAGTTTGTGATGATCCCAATGTTTCATGGTGACAAAACCAATGCAGCATCTAGACTCCACTCAACTAATCAAACTAAAGTGAAAACTGAAGAGAATATTCTCCTAGAGGAATATTCTCCCTAAAATTTAGGAGAATGGATAAAGACTAATAAACATAGGAAAAACCTTAGGAAAAAAAAATCCTAGGTGTATGAAGTAACTCCAACAGATGTATGGAGTGAGGAGATGTGAGGCTTGGTCAATGAAGTATGAGATCGAGAGGTCGGTGTATGGGATCAATCGATATTGTTGCTAGAAGCAAAAACATAACCCTAAATTTTCATTATATATAGAATAATGCAAAGAAAAGAGTTATGGCTTATCTGGTAGCTCTAATGACATGTGGACAGATGGAGGATGAAAAATCTTCATGGGTGTAATAGTTCGTCAATTGGTTGTTTGACACTCCTCTATTCTTCTTATCAAATGAAAATGATGATGGAGAGGAAGGAAGGGAGAATCCTTCATAACCTAGGCATGCAATTCAATGCTTCTGGAGGGGTTGGGTGGAACCCAACTGATGTTAAAATTTTAAGGCACTGGGGGAATTGTTGGGGACTCCTCCTATTAAATCGATATTTATAGTGGAAACTTCCCCGGTCATGCCTAAGGTAATGTTGACAACTTGAGTAGTGGATAAAACTTGGATACTGGATAAATTTACAAGAAACATGATGGTTGATATCTTAGTGCATCAATGAATATTAGGGGAACTCATCCAGTTCAACTGGTGGAGTTCATAAGAACTACTTTGGTTCAATCGGTGGAGTTTTTAAGAACTCCTTCGATTGAATCAGAGAAGTTAATGTTAAATTTACTAGTTATAAAGTATGATTATTGGAATATTGTGGGGAAATCCCTCTGATGTATTGGAGGAATTTAGTGGAACTCATATGGTATGTACCATAGGAATTAAGATAAACTCCTCTGATATGTATATAAAAATTAATTTTGAAAATTGTCTAATTTTCAGAACTGAATTAAAACAAATAGCTCTTTAAAAATAAAGCAACATGATCAAAGAGGGATGAGAATATTTTAACAAGTATCAAGAAGTCAAGGTAGGATAAAAAGAGGAGTCCCATTTTCTTGGTAATGGGAATGGATTTTTAAGAAATAACACAAGAAAATGGGATGTTGTTGATGTTTGGTACAACAAGCTCCAATCTTTTTCCTACACAAAATAGGCATCATTGCATTCACAATTATATCAGTGGTCATGTTAAATCAAAATTCATGTACCATAGTAATTAAATCAACAAAACATTTTCAAATATGCCTCAACAAATCTATATGCACTCTATCACATTTTCTTCAATGTTTTTTGTGAGTGCAAACACAATTAATATTTTTTTTGTCTTTACACTCATACAACTATCAACATTTTCATGTTAGAAACATCCACACATAATCATCATATCAGTTTTCTCATCCCATAGAAATACAATAAACAACAAGAAATGAATCAAGGGATTTCCCCCTTTTTCCAACTCCTTTGTGTAGTATGGAACTTTCAGTTTAACTGAAATGTTTCTAATGAATCTAAGCCTTTGCATAACATGGTTTTAACCAATATCATTCATTTAAAATATTTATTAATTTATTTTCCTTTTCTTTCACAGTTGTTCTTTTAAAGCTTGCAACTTTTCTAAAAAAATCAGAGTTATACAGTGAGAATTTTTTTCTCCCTTTCCTCCTTAATTGGTCCTGCAATCTATCCCTTTTGGGATCTTCCTTCTCTATTCCTTGAGCAGTCTCACTCGATTTCATCTTCACCTTTCCTGGATGTAGCAACATACTAAAACATCAAAAATAGCTCACAATTCAATTATGATTCAATGCAATCTTAACATTCACCAAATAAAGTCAGGATTGTCAAGGTCATGTCATATGCAATTCGTCCACCCACATTATCTTTTAAAATCTAATCTACAATTCTTATATAAATAGGATTTGCAACCCACTGCCTAATTTTCCAGCCATAATAAATGTTATGTCTATGTTCTATTGACATAATATCTACATTGTTCCTCCACATGGAACTTCTTCAACATGCAACTCTCTTGTTTCATATCCATCATTACCTGAAATGATCTCAACCCATGAGTTAGTATCAACTTTATCATTTCAGTTTCTTACCCAATTCTACCTTAAGAAATATAGGCATCCATATGTTCAAATACACATTCAAACATGTGCATCTATTATATCATATTGCATTCACAATGTGATTTCATGCACTTAACCTCATGGATCAACATAATGTGTGTTTTTATCGCTGGTACACTTTAGAATTTCACATGCACACTTACTTAAAATCATCTAACTCATGATTTCTCACAACTGTTTACATGCAATTTCCAAAGGAATAATCACATTTCCTTATATTCATAACATCAGAGCATTCTTTCTCAGTTACTCTTTCAACAATTTACACTTTCTCTTTCTATGGAATGGTACACAACTCCCCCTCAAGCTAGTATTCCAACAAATCAAACAGACTCTTCAAAATAGAGTCAGCTATGTATCCATAACATTACTCAAAACTAGTAAGTACTAATCTTTCCCCACAGTCCACTTATTCATATAGGCATACCATGCCTTTAAGCATATATATTCATCGTGCATGTACATCAGTTGCACCTTTTTATACCATTCATATATATTTATTGAATCTTAATATCAACCTTCCTTGATGAGAACTTATAGTCATCCACATGAATAGTCTCACAGATATAATCATGATTGTAATTATGATGCCCTATTTATATGGAAACAACCAACAAGAAATCACTCTCTCCCTTTCGCTACAAAATCATTCCACATTTCAGAAGATATTGTTACTTGAGCATACTAATCCATACCTATATGGATATCATCACTCTCTGGATGGTATATTATCTAGATATCTCCTAGGAATGTCGTAGAACTCCCTTTACCCAACTCTAGATCAACACCTTACTTATCCTTTTCCTTATCTTCATAAGGTTATAAACAATAGCATCTTCAACTTTTCGTTCACGCTGCTAACTTTCCTTTTGATACTAGGTCATCATCAACCAAAATGTCCCATCAACACAATATACTTTACAACCAACCACATATTATTCTAAGCATGTATTCATGTTACACACATGCTCAATCATTTCCATATGCATTACATCATATTCTTGTGCACCAAGCATTTTCCCCATGCCTATAGTGCATATATATTTGATTTTTCTACCTCTTTCATTCACATGCATAGACATTCCCTTAGGTTAATATGCATACACATTTCCTTAATAAAACTATGATCTTATAAACCTTCTCATATGCTCATATCACTTTACCTATTTTATGAAGACTAGCAACAGTCCAAAGGACTCCTTTTTACTTTGATTAAATATATTATCCCAACAAAAATCTCCAATCATTATAGGTCAAGTATATTGACCTTACAAATTCCCATTAGTCATCTAAACATGACGAATTATACATATAGGGATTAGTATTTTATATAAGAAGCAATTATAATTTCCAGGGGCTCCATCAACCCATACTTATATGCATCATTACAACAACCTAGTTCACTCATTCTCTAAAATTATGCATCCCTATAATATGATTGTGCCATTTTGATCCTTTACATTGAAATATTACCATCAATTTCTATTAGTATATTCCCAATCCTCTAGGAGTAGCTATCATTCCAACACAACAAAATATAATTATTTTTCTACAAATCAACATGTAAATTTTTTGTTGTAAGAAATTCCAAAACAAATTGTCAATCTACAGTCCTTCTTCTCAAAGAGTTTATGTGAATAATAAACAAACTTTTTAAGATAGAAAACACTTTCCAATAGGCTCATCTTAGCCATGATATACCGGTCATTTGACTTATCTTTGGCCCATTCAGGCCTAGTGTTTTAAAATATGCTCTGATACCACTTTTTAACACACCAAACCGCCTAACCCTTCCTTAGGATAACGGGGTGTCAGGTTTCTCTTTCCTTTCCTCAAAACCACCTTTCTTTATCGCCACTAAAATGAAATTCTAGTTTAATAATCCAGTTCTTCTCATCAAGATATTTCCAAAGACTATTACCATTCTCAAAACCGAGCTTTGAATCAAATTCATGTCCTTCTAAAGTTTTATAGGCCTTCATTGGTCAAAACCACTACACCACCAAGTGCCACCCACATGGCTCCACATCATCTAAAAAATCCTATGAGGCTCTATCTAGCACTGACATGGCTATAGATGTGGGGGTTGGCATGGAATCATCCATCGACCCACCATGACCCTCGGCTCTCCCACTCTCGAAAATTTTACTATGGTATACGGAGCCATAGAGCGATCAACCCATCAGGCTCACCGACCCACCAGTCTCAACGAGACACCGGGCCACTAGGAGATCATGTAACATCCCCAACCACCCACGGGTCAGGTTATACTACTTTCAAGCCCACCCTTGGACTTCTTACTCTTACCGATACCTTCTTTATTTAAAAATAATGCATAATATACAAGATTTAGCGACATGCACAACAATATCCAGCAAGCATGCATAATCTAAGATTTAGTTAAACAATAATTAAAAATACACAGTGGAATACATTCATACACAGATAATAATATCACAACAGAGAGCACTTATCTTTATAAAAAGGTGACACCAATTGGCTGTAGACCAAGGACGTTCGACCCAACCATAGACACCACTGCTCCAAATATCAATAATAGTGTCACCCCCGAGCCAGGGCTATGAATCCCCAAGGATGGTTCAAGAGTGTACTTGGGTTCACAAACCAGTCAGATCTCAAGATCTCATAGGTTTCCCAGCACCCACAAAAATCCAAGTACCCAACTCTCTTCTACCCAACCTATATCGCCCAAGAGAATGGACCTCCATCGTTCTCTGCCATACAGTCCCTTAGGTAGTCCCTCTCCTTTATTTTGGGGCCTCGAGCATAGCTCGTCTAGAATCTCAATGTTGGAACTCTCAGGACTTGTATTTGTGAGAAAAACAAGGCACAAGACAATGCATCTCAGATATGCAGGCCCTAGGTCATGGTTGGATTGCACCAACGACCATTACGAGAAACTATCCCATGGCTAATTCTCAACAGTTCATTTCCTTTTACCAAGACAAGACGCAGGTGAGGATGGATCAATGGATGGGTAAGTGAGTGCATGGAAGGGCATGAGGGAAATAATGGTACAAAATGAAGAAGGGAAGGAGCGGACGAGCCAATGACCAACAACCAACCCCACAATCAGACCAGGGATGGGTTTAAGTATCTCTCATGGGAAATCAAGAACCTCCTATGTTTCCCCAAGAAGATCGCGTAACCTACCCCCTTCCTTAGACAAAAAGGGTAATTAAAATAGGAATAAACACTTAGCCCCACAAGCCATCTCTCTTGTGGAATCATAGCCCCATATAACTCTATTCCTTGTCCGTCTAGAAGCCATCCATGTATTTATTATTAATAATGATAAAAAAATTACATGTCTTGGGCACACTAACCTTTTAATAATTGTTTGGGCATTTTGGCCTCTCAACATTGTAACAATACATTATTTGAAATGGGGGTTCAAAACCTGGGGTGTTACATCCCCTCCCCCTTATTTTGGCATTGTCTTCAGTGCATATACAAAATAGAGATCAAAATCTCAAATTTATTCAAAAAGATGTGGGTGCTCTGCCAACATGTCATCTTCATGCTCCCAGGTAGCATCTTTAGGAGTGTAGCAGGTCCACTAAACTTTTACCATCTCTATAACTCAATTCCGGAGAATTTTAATTTTTTTGTCCAATACCCGCATTGGCTGAACCTAAAAATATCCCTCTGTCTCTACCTGAATCAGACGCCAATCAATAACACGATTAGGATCATGTACATATTTCCTTAGTAAAGAGACAAGAAATACATTATGCCCATTCATGGAAGCAATCAATGCAAGCATGTATGCAACTAGCCCTATTCTATCCAATATTTCAAATGGACCACAGAATATGGCTTCCAGCTTTGTAAAACTACCCAATTTCAAAGATATTTTCTTGGGCTTCACTTTCAAAAGTACATGATCCCCTACTTTAAATTCTCTATCTGTCATGTTCTTTTCTGCATAAACTTTCTACCTATCCTAAGCTACCTTTAAATTCTGCTTGATCTTGACCACCTGGTCTTCCATGTCCTTGAGCAACTCCGGCCCAAGTATCACTCTATCTGTTGGGTTGTTCTATCTTAGTGGAGTATCTAATTTCCTACCATACAAGGCTTCAAATGGGATCATTCTCAATGAAGATTGATACCCATTATTATATGCAAACTCAACCAAGTGTAAGTAATCTTCCCACTTAAATGGATTATCCATCACATACATTCTCAGCATGTCTTCAATTATTCGATTGACTCTCTCTATTTTCCCATGTGTCTGGGGATGATATGTTGTGCTAAAGTTTAGATTTGTGCCAAATCCTTTAAAAAATCCCCTCCAGAAATTGGAGGTAAACTTGGTATCTCTGTCCGAGACGATTTTCCTAGGTATCCCATGCAACCTAGCAATTTCCTTCATGAAAATTTATGCAATATTAGTCATTGTATATGTTGTCTTCATAGGCACAAAATGAACAACCTTTGTTAATTTGTCAACCACCACCATGATTGAATCATGTTGCTTATTCATTCTAGGTAATCCTGTGATGAAATCCATGGTGATCACTTCCCATTTCTTCTCTGGGATTGGAAATGGTTGCAACAAACCCATTGGGTGCCTATGCTCAACCTTCACCTTATGACATTCCGTACATTGAGCAATGTAATAAACAACATCCTTCTTGATTCCCAGCCAAAATAACTAGCTTCTTACTGCTGTAATTATTTTCTAGTAACTGGGATGTCCAGCATAAGGAACATCATGCATTTCCTTCAGTACCAAATTCCTCAGTTCTCCAGAACTAGGAACATAGATTCTATTTTTATGCCTGAGTAGTTTGTCTTCCTTTATCTCATACTCCTTTATTTTATGTTGTACATATCATTGCTATAAGTTTTCCTTTACCTGTAGGTAATGTTGGTCTATAACAAGACCATCTAAAATTCTAATCTTCAAGTCTGACTAATGCACACTGACAATAGTAGCATGCATGATATGCACTCTTCTACTAAGTGCATTGACAAATTTATTCTCCTTTCCCTTGATATGCTTGATATCGAAGTCATATTCACTTAAAAATTCTAGTCATCTTGTTTTCCTGGCATTCAAGGTCAGTTGTTCAAAAAGATACTTCAGGCCAATGTTGTTTGTCCTTAATTCAAATTTATTCCCCATGAGATAATGCCTCCACATCCTCAAGGCGTGAACAATGGCAGCAAGTTCCAAGTCATGCATGGCATATATCCTCTCATGTTCCTTAAGATTTATGGACTCATATACAATGACATGTCCATTTTGTGTGAGGACTCCCCCAATTCCTTCCTTACATGCGTCTGTACATACCACAAAACTTTCATTTGGGTCAGCAATATTTAACACAGGTGAACTAGTAAGTAATTCCTTCAATAGATTAAAATTATTTTCACACTTGAGTGTCCATTCAAATTTAGTTCCCTTCTTTTGCAAAGAAGTGATGGGATGATAAATCTTAGAGACCCCTACTATGAACCTTCTGTATGTTGGTTGTGGAGCCTAATTATCTTCCCGATTCAGAGGTCTTTTGTTTTCAGCCATGTTTATACCAGATGAATTATTTAAACCCCAGAATTATGTACACTCTTCCATGCGGGGGAGTGTAGAGGGGGGTTACCCCCTATGCAAGGTCCCCCGCGACTGGGGATCCGAGGGAAAGCCCCTAAAGTAAAAATTTCCTTGTAAATGTATATTGTAATTTCATTGTAAATATGGACCATTCATTATAAGGTTGTAGATATATCGATAGAAATTATGTTAGGGTTTTTTTCCCTATAACACAACCCTCTGTTATGAGGGAAATGTATTGCGGCTATGCATTATGGCGAATATTGTATTCTGAGATAGGAGACTGTGAGAGAAAGAAGAGGAAGTTACAATGGGTTTGTTGTAGGTTGTATCCCTTCATTTGCTAGATAATAATAAAGGAAGGACCTGGCAATTTCTCTGGTGGACGTAGCCCACACTGGGTGAACCACATAAATCTATGTCTCTATTGTATTGTGTATCTTTTGTGTTTTTTTTCCACATTTTTTTTATTTTATTGCTCCACGGTCCTATTTTTCTAACACTGTAGTAGCTAGCTAATCCCATAAAAGATCTTATGTCTGATACATTTTTGGGTGTTGGCCATCCTCTAATGGCTTCAATCTTCTCTGGATCTATTGATATTCCCTGCTCTAAAATAATGTGTCCCGAGTAATGGATTTGCTTTTGATAAAAATAACACTTACTCAACTTGGCATACAACTAATGTTCTCTCAGTACTTGCAATACCATTCTTAAGTGATTTTCATGCTCCTCTTCATACTTAGAATAGATAAGTATGTCATCCAAGAATACTATGACAAACTTATCCAAATAATTTTTGAATATGTCATACATTAAGCACATGAATACAAATGGTGCATTAGTCAGTCCAAATGGCACCACTACAAATTCATAATGCACATACCTGGTCCTAAAGGTTGTCTTATGAATGTCTTCTTCCTTGATTCTTACCTAATGTTATCTTGCCCTCAGAGAAATTTTTGAAAATATCCTTGCTCTTCTTAGCTGATCAAAGAGGTCATCAATTAGAGGTAGAGGATACTTTCTCTTTATAGTGTATTTGTTCAGTTTTCGGAAGTCAATACAAGGCCTCAAGGTTCCATCCTTCTTTTTGACAAAAAATAATGGTGCTCCCCAAGGTGGAACACTTGGACGTATGTACCCTTTCTTCAAAAATTCCTCCAAATTCATTTGTACTTCTTTTAACTCTGGTGTTCTCATTCTGTAAGGTGTTTTGAGACCGGGGAAACTTCTGGCACTAAATCAATTGACAAATCTGTCTCCCTTCTTGGTGGGAATCCGAGTATTTATTGGAATACATCTTCAAATTCCTGTAGTACCAAGAAATCTTCGAGGCTTGGCCCCTTTTTATTATCTATCTCTTCCACATGAGCTTCATACCATTGACATCCTTTCCTAAAACATCTTTTTAGCTGTAAGGCTGAAATATCCCTTATAGAGATGGGTCTTGGAACTCCTTTCACAGTGCTTTGTTTTGCACTTCCATCAAGACATGTAAATGTCTTGTTATGAAAATATAGGACAGCATGATGCTTCTCCAACCAATCCATTCCAATCAAAATATCATAAGACCCCAATGGTATGATATTTAGATCAATACTAGTATTCACACCATTAGGACTTATGGAACAACTTCTGACCATATCATGGATAGTTCTTTTGGTTCCAGTAGCTAACTTAACCAAAATTTCTTTTCCAAGTTTACTTTTATCCAAATGTAATCTATCCACTATTTTAGGATCAATGTAGCAATGACTTGCTCCTAATCAATCAAGATAGAAACATGTCAATTTATGATCTTACCTTCCACCTTGATCATATTGGACTGGTACTTTTCTTATCAATCATTTAAAGATGCATAGATTCTTCCCATATATTCGACTATTGTAGCCTCTTGGATGTTTTGCATAGTCTTCACTCTATCCTTTCTATGTGGGCAATCCTTGTACAAGTGATCATCCTTCCATCCCCAACATTGGATTGGTGGTCTTCCCCTTTTTCCCAAGGAATCGTCTTTCTTGAAATATCCCTTAGGATACTGATCTTTATGATTTCTATTAGGCTCATTCCTATTGAAGGGAGGTTTGAATCCTTTCCTCCTCTGATCGGACTTCACATTTTTCTTGTCCTTCCAAGATTTCTATAGGGATTCTCTTCCTTGGCCTTGCTCATACAAGTATTTATCCTTCCTGATGGCCTCAGTCAACGTCTTGGGTTCATCATACTTGATCTTTTCCTTATAAAAGGTTAGAAGTCCACTTAGAAATCTTTGTATTTTCTCTTTCTCATCGCCAATGAATCTAACATACTTTAACAATCCCAAGAACTTCTTCTCGTACTCTACCATAGTCATGCTTCCCAACCTGAGTTCAAAGAACTCCTGCATTTTCTTGTCATAGAAATGCTCTGAGAGGTACTCCTTCTGGAAGTACTTCTTGAACTGCTTCCAAGTGATCTTGCTTTCATTAACATGTTCCACTTGCTTCAGTTGGTCCCACCACATTGCATCTTTCCCATGTAAATGGTAGCTGGAAATCTTGGCTTCCAAGTTGGACAAATAGTTATGAAACTGAAAATATCTCCTGAGCCCAAGAAACCATGCTTCAACATCATCTTCCTTTTCTCTTTCACCCTCAAAGGAAGGTGGCTTGAGCTTCCTCAGCTCTCCTTGCAAACTATCTACCTCTTGTTTATTTCTTTGGTGTCTGATAGGAGACACCTTTGGACTACTTACAGGATATTTCGATGCATAAAACTTTCCTTCTGAGTAAGGAGGTGGGTGGTGTCCATGAGCTCTGGTAGCACTTATGGAATAACCAGATATTCCATGATCATCCCTTCTTTCATGTCACTTGCCTTCTTTCTCTTGTCTTGAGTTTTATCCCTTCTTCATTTTCCTCTGCAACACTCGAGCATTTATCTGAATTTTCTCTCTCATCAGTCTCTCGTTGTCTGCTTTGTAGTTCTACACTTCCATCTTCAGGATTCTTACCGTTTCTATGAACGTTTCCTTCTCTCCTCTTCTCTTTCATCCATTGGACTCTGTCTCTACATTACCAACTCTAGTATTTTGGCCTTTGGCCTCCTTATCATGACTGGAGGCTCCCTCGCCTTCTTCCATTTCCTCAATACACATCCTGAGTTGATGTGATTAATCCCGTTAATTCTACAAAATGTGCAAGCGACCATTTTGTTAGAATTACGCATATGATAAACAAAAGTTCCAAACCATGCTATAGGTATCTTTCTTTTTTGTTCATGGAGATCATATTCCCATTCTCCGAAAATAAAAGTGTCCTGGTATCCTTAGCTGACACATAATTTCATCCTGCGTAGGCTCTTCTTTCAAACCACCTTCCCACGTGACCATGACTAGAAACCGTAGCTAAATCCTACTTTTCTATCTCGAAGACAACCAATTCGACCCTTATCTCTCCTTCCCCTAGCTCTCAATATACATATGACCACGGCCATGACCCTTCGCATAGCTGAAAAAAAGCACTTGTCCAGAGCTTCGGGACTTCAGAACTTTCAACTAGGACCGGATCAACGGTCCTCGTCCTCTTTCACAATCAATGATCCAGATCTACTTCAGGACTCCGTGCTTTGGGAGTCTCAACTTTCCTTGCTTGCCTCCTCCCAGAACACGTTTACCCAGATTTCATGATCTGTCGATGGGTGTCCTCCGACAGATCAGCGGTTGTGAATCACTTCTGCTCTTTGGGCTTAGGAAGTTTCAAAATTTTCTCATGTGCTTTCTCCCAGAGTGCTTTCACCCTAAGTCGACAATCCTTTGACGTGTGTCTTCTGGAATCAATGGCCGATATGTACTCTGGCCTTTGGAAGTTTTTGACCCAACACAACCAGTCACATCTTTCCCCTCTGGAGTGCCCAGTCTCTAGACTGCATGATCTATCGCCACGTGGTGAAATACTAGAAGTGGAAACATGGCCAATCAGGGGGGTGACACATGTCACGTTCTAACTTACTTTTCAATACTCCAATTGCTCAAAACTTACCGACACATGACACACATCCCATGTGTCCATGTCATCCTAGGTGGCGTCCGCAAGCCATGTCACTTCAAGAATTCCAGGATCCACATCACCTCTAGGTGACGTCATCATTCCCCATCACTTTGGCTCTTCGGGCTTCAGGACTTCGGGAGTTTCCATACTAGCACACTTCCAATTCTCTTGAACTATGAATTCCTGAACTCACCAATTTGTCCCCATGTGTCCACCTGGATCAAAAAACTAAGATTCACTTCAGGTCTTCACCTAGAGTCCAAGGATCTGCACCATGTGTCCTCCTTAATCTGATAGATGAGGCTTACTTCGGGTCTTCGGACTTTGGAAATCTCAAATTTCAAAACTTATCTGGCCCCATTGGATTTTAACTGAAGCCTTGGATCTGGTGACGTGTGGCTCTCGACAGATCAATGGTTGAGATCCTTTTGGGTATTCAAGTTTCAAAAATATCAAACTTCAAACATCCTTGAAGTACATGTGATTCTGTCACATGTCCTCTTGAATCAGATGGTTGAGGCTTACTTCGGGCCTTCACTTGAAATCCATAGATTTACACCATGTCTCTTCTGGATCAGATGACCCAGATTCACATCGTACGATCCGACACTTGAGATTTACTTCGGACGATATGGCGACTAAGATCTATTTCAGATGATCAGATGATCGAGATTTACTTCGGCTCTCTGTCTCTCCAAGCTTCCGGAGTTTCAAATCTCAATTGAAAACCTCTCGAACATATTTATCCGGAGTTACTGATCTGCTGACATGTACCTCTTGGTGATCGACGGTCAAGATATACTCCAGCTATTTAACCTCCTCCTCATCCACAAACTTCCAAAGTTGTGGATCTCGTGCCGCCTGTCTCTCCTTGATGATGGATGGCCCCAAACTACTTCAGCTATACGTAGTTTCTATGTTCGAGCCCTAATATGTTGCATCACTTACTGCCTTTCAATTTGCGGGGGCACACATCGGCGGTTTGGAGTAACCCTCTTTTCACCCCGCAATTCTCTTGATGCTGACATGTAACCCCTTGGTGAAACCATGGTTTGGATTGCGAGACCACCTTGGGAAATTATCTCCCTTGCAACTTGGTTCCCTGCAATGTCAGTTGTCCATTGATCTCTCTCTCTAATGGAATCTGACGGTGGTGACCTTAGCCCTTTCTTCCTTTTCATCAAATGACCCTTGTTCACATGTCCTTCGATCTAACGATCTCATATCTCTCTTGATCCTACAGTGGATATCGCTCCCAAATTCGAAGGGGATGGTCATGATCCTTCGAACCCCTTACAACGAGTCTCTGGTGATCTAACTCCTACATAGATTTTGCAACGCCATTCCTCCTAATATTTTCAACTCCACAGTAAGAGTTCGATTTGTAACCATGAGACTCTGACCAAAAGACCTGGCCCATACCATTCCGGTGTTTCAACCAGAAGCTCTGATACCAAATTGTAACATCCCCATCCACCCACGAGCCGGGGAAGGCTACCTTCAAGCCCACCCTTAGACTTTGTACTCTTACCAATACCTTATTTTATTAAAAATAATGCATAAGATACAAGATTTAGCGACATGCAGAACAATATCCAACAAGCATGCATAATCTAAGATTTAGTTAAATGATAATTAAAAATACATAGAGAAATACATTCATACATAGATAATAATATCACAACAGAGAGCACTTATCTTTATAAAAAGGTGACACCAACTAGTTGCAGACCAAGGACGTTCCACCCAACTGTAGACACCACTGCTCCAAATATCAACATTAGTGTCACCCCCGAGCCAAGGCTATGAATCCACAAGGACAGTTCCAGAGTGTACTTGGGTTCCCAAACTAGTCAGCTCTCAAGCTCTCATAGGTTTCCCAACACCCACAAAAATCCAAGTACCCAACTCTCTTCTACCCAGCCTGTACCACCCAAGAGAATGGATCTCCACCCTTCTCTGCCACGTAGTCCCTCTCCTTTATTTTTGGGCCTCCAACACAGCTAGTCCAAAATATCAATGCTAGAACTCTCAGGACTCGTAGTTGTGAGAAAAACAGGGCACAAGCCAATGCATATCAGATATTGAGGCCCTAGGTCATGGTTAGATTGCACCAACAACCATTACAAACAACTATCTCATGGATAATTCTCAACAGTTCCTTTCCCTTTACCAATCCAAGACACAAGTGAGGATGGATCAATGGATGGGTAAGTTAGTGCATGGAAGGGCATGAGGGAAATAATGGTATGAAATGCAGAAGGGAAGGAGAGGATTAGCCAATGACCAATGACCATCGACCAATGACCAACCCCACAATTAGACCAGGGATGGGTTTAAGTATCTCTCATGGGGAATCAAGAACCTCCTAGCCTTTCCCAAGAATCTCATGCAACCGATCCCCTTCCTTAGACAAAAAGGGTAGTTAAAATAGGAATAAACACTTATCCCCTCAAGGCCCCTCTCTTGTGGAATCATATCCCCCTATAACTCTATTCCTTGTCTGTCTAGAAGCTAACCATGTATTTATTATTAATAATGATAAAAAAATTACATGTCTTGGGCACACTGGCCTTTTAATAATTGTTTGGGCACTCCGGCCTCTCAGCATTGTAACAATACATTATTTAAAATGGGGGTTCAAAACCTGTGGTGTTACAGATCAACCCCCAGATAAAATTATACTTCGCAAACCCCAAACACCAATCTGATGGCATAGCGAGCAAATTATACATGTGGTCATGTAATTGTTTTCCACTTGGCTTGATACATGGCACCATGCGACTCGATACATAACTCTACTCTGAGACTCCAAATTACCTTGACACATGGCACAATATCCACTTGACATGTAGACCAACCACAGTGAAAAATGTATCATCCTTTGGCTACCACATGGGTATAATATGTCACGATAATGTCATCTTCCCCTTCTTCCACTTGGTGTGCGACCCTTCTCGTCCCTCCAATCGAATGGAGGAGAACGATGGGGGTTCAGGGTAGATTGATGGATGTTATTTTATTTCTTCCTCCCCCAACTTGTCGACTGTTAAGAGAGGGGGGGTCCAAAGTATGGATCTGACCCATTTTTTGGCTTGGTGAGGTGGCGACCTCCTTTCAATTCTAGGCCCCCCTTAGCAGTTTCCAGAACCACGATTGAACCCCCCTCCCTCGAAATCACTACTCTGTGAATCAGGTATGAACCCCATCCACCATGGCTCCATGTCACCTTCCACTATGACACACCTACCACTTTATCTTTCCCCATGCCATAGTGGACCTACCACCATGGAAGTCCATGTCACCACAACCACGTCAGTTGACATGTACTCTCCTTCGCTTGCAAATTAGCAAGGGTGAGGGTTAGAACCCTTCTCGAAACCAATTCCCACTAGGGAACTAAGTCATTAGGGCACCATCCCACTAGGGCACACTCGAACTTGGAAAATATTTTGGGGGTCTTGTACTCTGGTACCCTAGGGCACTAAACTCCCTCCTGATATTATCTGATGGATCAACAATGAAGATATATCATTGTTGAGATCCAACAACTGGGGATTTCAAGGATTCTTAAACAATGGTACTCATTCGATAGGGCCCCACAATAAACTTGTTGACCAAACAAAAGTCAAAACTTTTCATCCCTCATGGTATTGTGACCGCCAACCTAGCACAAAAATTCACCACAGTGTCACTCACGTGTGACTGAACCTCCTCAACTCCTAAAGTTTACAAAGGAAAAGGGAAGGTGGAACCCTGACCCACTGGGCACCGATGATTTCTTGAGGTCGATTACACGCTTATCCATGGTGCTCGGTCCTCCTGCAGATGGTCGAGATCGACCCTCCTATATGAATCGATGGCCATCAATCGCTCTAGGTAAAAACAAGTATTTGAATTGTTAAGGTTTATTCCTAGACTTGGCATTCCTGAAACCTTTCATTGTTCCTTCCTACATGGGATTTAAACTTACTCCCATGTATTTTAATTGCTTCAAAGAATTTCCAGCTAATTCATAATCACTGGAAAGGAGATTACAGTACTCCATTCCTCCTATAAATTATCATTCATTTCTTAACTTATAGATATAGTTCCTCTTCACAGGAAACCCATTTCAGCGAGTATATCAGTTTGCACACATGGAAGCATAGACACTAGTCTTTCAGTTTCCTTACAAATTCAATACCATAACCATGCAGTTATATCCATTACATCAACATGGAGTATTTTTATCTTTCAAAACAAAATACAGAACTCTCCTATTCATAGGTGAAAAAAATACACAATTCCATACAGTTCCACAATTACATTAGCATAAAAGCTTGCAATGAAACAAACATTCAATCCATTAATGAGCATACACACCCATGAATACAAATGTCGGCACTAGCCATTCATTTTCTCTATACATATATATAGGATTACTTATTTTTTCAATGATGAAGTTAACCAAACAACTGGCTATGGGTAAGCGCTTTTCCACCTAACCATAGGATTTGTTTCTTAGTCACTTCGGTAGGATTCCACCCCCATGCTAGGCCATGATACCACTAGGGGAATCTCACAATTGACTCAAAAACTCATGAAATAGATCAGGAACGTTACTCTCCTTCACTCCACTGGAAAAAATAGAAGTTTCCCATCTTTCCCACCAAGCTCAGGACCTCCACGAAGTTTATCATATGCCTCCCCAAATGGATTTTATCTACACAAGGGAGTCCTTCCACAACTACATTGTCCCTCAATTCGCTCCCTTCCAATTCTTATTTCTTTCCAGCAAGCATCAAGCTCATGGTCCTCTTTTTCTCTAGTCAAGATTTGGGTCTTCTTCCCTCCATGGTGACCATTCACAACTTGGTAAATATTCCTCATTTTCTCATGCTAACTTCCCATATTCTTCTCTACTACTCAGATATGAGAACATGAGTTCCATGTCTTTTCCCACACTATCATTTTTCTTCCATTGCACAAGCTCCCCTCTCATTTCAACACACATCCTTTCTTCCTTTCATTTATCTCCAACCCATAAATTCCTTCTTCTACATGCACCCATGCATTCATTTTCTTCTATCAGAATCACTCAAGTTAATTTGGGAAATTAGGTGGAGGTAGTCTATCCATCCATCTATCCATACATGTATTCATTAGGGGGTGGTTGGTTATTCAACTACCAAACCCCTTATAATTAAATGATTTGTTTCAGCTACATGATAGAGGAATTATGGGTATTTTCCTCCACATCATTCTATTAATGTGGCTTGGGCTCCTGTTGAGCACTCAACACACCCTAAAAGTTTTTTGAAAATTGTCTCTTTTGGGAAACACTTTGTTGTTTTTTCTGAATTGAGTCAGTTGTAAATGGATCAATAAGTTTTATGTTGCTCTGTTTTATCATCGATCACATTCAGATTTGGTTTGGATTTTTTGAATAAATCGACTTCTATTCTAAATTAGACTTGGCATTTTTAACTAAGTATACACAACTAAAATTTTGAGCCATCACCTATTATCAGCATCGGTGCGATCTTTGCAGTAAAATTGACCACACGACAATGACAAGTGTCGATCATTGATCATCGATGTATCATCGGCATCAGGAGAATTGAAGAGTGGGTGCACCAATCACTTATTATATCTTGCAAAGAAGTTTTCAAAATCTCGTCGATACACCATCGGCATCAGAGAAGTAAGAAAAGGAAAATTCTAACATCGACACACCTAACGAACCTTCAATAGTCAATCACCGATGCAGTGTTCTAGGATGGTTATATCCGAACAAAACATTAAACTGCGAAAATTTTCACATCGACACATCGTTGATCACTGATCACCTATCGGTAATACATTTTGACATCGGTGAACTCCGAGGGATGAAATCATGAAATAATGACCATAGAGACTCGCTGATCGTCGATCCTCGACATGTCGTAGGCATCGACAGGATAGGCTAAGGTTCCTAGGGCCATGTCTAAAGAAAATCCCCGATTCCGAGGAACAATTTTAATGAAGGAGAAAAAATCAAACGCCATGTGTCATGATCACCCTTCTAGGTCAACATTTCCACATCAATACTGTATGGAATTCTAGTGTTGAGCACTCAACACACCCTAAAAATTCCATGTCAAATTTTACTTTTTGGGTACCACTTGATATTTTGCACTGTCTAAATTCAACTTGAGTATGAAAATGTTGCCATTACTTATCATTTTGTTTCTCATTTAAGTCTCTCAAAGTTTTCTTGAACATGCGAAAAACCATAACTTAAAAGACTAAAATTTAATCAAAGAATCGACAACCATAACTTTTCCTTGGCGTGCTCAAAGATTCAGCGTCAGGAAGTTTAAAGATGAAAGAAAATCACTCGAGAAAACCATATTCGCTGAGCACCGATCCACATTAGCGTCGATGAAAGGAATTTTTTGTTTGTGATAGGCATCACACAAGGATATCATCGGCAACCAATTCCCTTTGGCGTCAGCAAAGGACAAAAATAGTAAGCGTTGAGCGAAGAAAGAAATGTTATTTTCGATCGTCAACTTCCGAAACATTTTCAGTATCGGAGGTTTTCGAGGATGATAAATCACAAGGAAACTACGTGATAGGTTTATTTCCGAAGGCCGATCCCCGATACCTTTTCAGCATCGGCAGTCCCAAGTTCATCTTAGAATGCTCAACTTGAACAAAGTCTCGAGTCTGACCATTAACCATGAGCTAAGTTCTCGGTCTTCAGTACCATGTATCCCAATTCATTGGTGCCACATCCGCATTGTACGATGAAATAAATCAGTGTCAGAGGTTTTTCATGGAAGGATATCAATGAAAATACAAAGCAACTTGGAGAAATACTAAGTATAAAATTGAGCCTAACAACTTACAAGAAAAATTGGACAAAGAACACAGTAGATACACATGCAAAGAAAATAAACGATACATTATATATTAGATTTCCATCGATCTCAGGTTACATACAGTAAACACTTTCTACTCCTTTGGCCAACCAAACCGATTACATTAAGAACATGAAGATTTTCAAAAAAAAGGAAAACTAGCAAAATTTTGTGTCACGCCTGAGAATACAAAACAGATTTTGACAATCATGCCTCTTCTGCGCACAAACTTTCTCCTCGGCTGCTTCGTGCTCCCTGAGGTGTTTTCATATTTTATTCTTCCAACTCCCTTTGCTCTTCTCCCAACTGCACAATCGTATGTTTCACTTCCAAAAGATGCCTCTTCAGCGAGGTTACGTTCCCTTCACGACCTTGTTGTGCTGACACCTCAAGGGTATTTTCCACCAACTGTCATCGTAATTCTCTATTTTCCTGGTAGAGTTCAGCAATGGTGAGTTGCGCCTGCTACTTATGTTGAATAGGCTCTTGAACATTATAACCCAAGGCATTTGTCCTCCTCGTTCTTCCCCCACTTCCTTGACTTGCGGTTTTGATAGGCTCTATCCGGATAACACGCATTAGTAACTCCTTAGAGACTGATCTTGCGCTTGACCCAATCAAGATTTTTTCTTCCCCAACTTCTTTATTCTTCCTGGGTATTCCTCTCCTCCACAGTATCTTTTGTTGAGGAAGCATGGCTTCCGACCTATTTCGTTTTGGCATAACTTCTTCCATTTCGGTCTCCACACCGAGAAATACCATCATTTCTGCATGAAGGTAGGAATATCCCTTTGAATCCTTGGGAACACCCACTGCAAATAAGAACGAGTCTTAGGCATTTTGGGGCTCAAGTCTGGCACTTTGGCTACCTCACAGGCCCCATCTTGCGTTTTAAGGAGTTCTCATAGTGTGACAATGTATCTGATCTGTGCATGGGTGACTTGACAAGGGCCCAAAGAGAAGAATTTTATCAGACCAGACTCATGAGATGAATTACCAACAATGCATAAGATTGTCTGGTAAGTAGAACACATAAAGAATGTCTAGAATTTATAACAGAGTGGGCAGTGAATCGAAACATGCAAGGGAAAACTGAATTCCTGATGACAAGATGTTTTAAAGAATATATGTGTTATATCTACACGACGGGTATGATCTGGGGTATGTGAGATGCAACTGATAAGAGTTGTAGAGGGTGTGTGGTACAATCAAATCGATTTTTCTTTTAATTCCCCAGCCTCCATGATGAGTTGATGATGGTTGATTCACTTGTTGATGCGACCTTTGTTTGAAGAACTTTCCTTGACCTGATGCGCTTAACGACTTCCCTTATGATAGGATCTGACCCTTTTGGAACATACTCGTACTTTCGGCACATGTTTGGCTCTAACATCCTTTCCCAACCCCAAAGGCCAACCAGCCACTGGCGTGACTTCGAATATCATGTTTTCCGTACCTAATATTTCATGTTGCGGCACGCAGATGTAACTCACCCTAAGTACAGAGAAAAATGGCGGTGCTAACAGAAAAGGTGCAAGAAATTCAAAGGGTCACAGAGATCACGTAAGTATCAAACAACCAGGTTTAACAAGATTTGCAGGTATGCACCAGTCTGGATTATCCACGCTTACGATTTATACACATATTTTTCCAAGTGTTGATCTGTATGAAATCTCTAAACGATTTTAATTCCAATTACAGGAAAGACACCTCCGATTATTGAGAAAAATTGGCCGGTAACCTCACTGAGAAATCTGAAATAAATTGGGTCAAAAAAATCAACAGGGTGATGAAATATATCAGACTCCCCGAGTTCATCACACCCAGTGACTTTGTCGACTTGAGTGACATAGTCAAATCACACACTAAACAAGATTCTTCGTGGGTTGAAAGACTAGCAAAGGTGACCGACATAGTACCAAGGCAGGTGGAACAATTTATGGAACACCCGATCAAATCTCGGGCTATGCTACAATAGTTAAGTACCAATCTGGTGAAGTATCGGGCACATGCAGTAGAAATCATATAAATTTACGCAGCCTCGATGGAACATCACAGGTTCCCATACGCTAACACCTGTGAGGAGTTGTTCATTATTTGGTCGGAGTATGATAAGAGTCACCCATTTCAAAGTGGTATCTCAAGAGGACTATTAGAAAATTGTTAGGATAGAATGCCACGTGACGAGTTTTGTTTTTCCTAACTGCACTTTAGCCGTTATGTTTAGTTAATTTTATGTTATAAATAAGAACATTGGCCGATTAGTCAAGGGTCGATGGTTTTTGCAAGAAACTCTCCTTTTCTAGTTTGTTAAGAATTGTTTTGGAGCTACCCGTAATTGAGAAGTCCTTCTAGACCAGAGACAAGTTATATTTTCATCAAATGCATGTGTGCTTGGACGTGGAGAAGAACTATTTCCTATCGTGTTTCATGAATGGATGTTGTAATGAGTAAGAACTATTAATTCTATTGTTAATTTATCTGATGCAAAGTTTTATAGTTCCTTTCTTTAATGATGAATATGAATCGTTGTGTTGTTGTGTGATAGATGATCAGAGTAGGTGAATTATTTTACTTGCCATTATTTATCGCATGTTTTTTTTCTTTCGGACAATTAAAATATCTCATACAATAATTGGATGCTCACATGGTTAACGTATTAGTACTAGGCCTATGGTATAGAATTATCGTATGCATGCTTGAGTAGTGGGTTATCCTAAGCTTGACATCTTCTCCAGTAGTTAAAACCTTGAGTAGTGGGTTATGTTGGCTTCAATCTTATATCGGTCCCGCCCAAGAGGAAATAAGAAAAAAAAAAAAGTCCAAACTGAAGGAGACGCCTTCACAAGAAAACATAAATCCCATCGGTTAATTGGCCGAATCGCAAGATCTAGAGAACCATTCCACTATTAAACGCTGCAGAGTCTAACTGGGCCTCGGTAGTGGTTTTGGTTCTTGTTGTTTATTTTAAAGGATTTAGGACCCATCAATAGAATTGGTGCTAGAAGGAGGGCCTGAGAATGAATGGTTGAATACATATTTCACATAATATTTCAAGCAACCTATAGATTCAAAACAACCCACATGTATGGCTAGTCATTCCCAAGAAAACCCACACACGCTGAGTACTCCTGAAACGAGTGACTCACCCCAGCCCAAGGAAGGACAATTGTTCCCTAATATACCTTACGCTCTTCCTCACAAGGAATTAAATCAATTTATAAGAATCATGAGAGCATAAGCCCAATAGATTGGTATGTTACCCTTAGCTCCAATACTTCCTCAAAGACAAAAAAGAAGAAGACCAGTGGTCGACACCCCAGACTAGGTTTTCTTGCACATAGTAGAAGATCTAATAGATTTTGCAATCACCAAAATCGAACATCCTCTTAATATGATCTCGTAAACAACAGTTGGCAATGTCTCTGAACCAGACGATTTTTCGAAAGAGGAGGATTTTAACTCAGAATCTGAATATATGGAAGAAAACAACAACCATAGGGAAGAGAGAGGAAACCCACCTCATAAAAACCAACCTTGTTTGGCCAGAGATTCTTTGGCCATCCCAGGATGAGTACATAATCTTCCCCAACACCTAGAAAAGTTATTTCCTAATTTTGACCCCGAGACCTCGGGATTGCCTGAAGATCATATAAGGAAATTCATACTACCGATCATAATTATGAAGGTCCAGCATGAAGATGTAGTATGCTGACTATTCCCCTATACGTTTGAGAATTCAACTTCCACGTGGTATTTTGATCTACCTGTAGGATCTATAACTAGCTGGATGAAATTCTAGAAGGATTTTTTAGATAAATTTGCAGAAGAAACTACTACAGGAACCTTGATGGCTGAGTTGTTTTCTTCCACCATGAGTTTGAAAGAAAGGGTTAAATATTTCAATCAATTATTCAAAACTATCTTGAACTAATTCCATCCCAAAGGTAAACCTACCCAGGAGTTGCAAATCAAGGTATACACTAATTCCCTCCCAGCTGTTATTTCCATGTTTGTGAAGAGGGTTGCCAAACGAACCTTGGATGAGAATTTTGAAGAGGCCAAAACGATTTAATTCCAAATGAAAGGATGCAAAGAGATTTAGGTATTCCTAGTCAAGAAAGAAGCTCAACCCCCTCCCCGGAGAGGGTTACTGCTCACTAGACCCCCGGGGAAACAAGCAGAACAAGCTCCTAAAAAGGGTAACAGAGACATAGAGGACCTACAATGCATGGCTAAGAGTTATCAAATGAAATCATTGACGTAAAAAGAATTCTTTGGGAGGGAAACCAAGGACAAAGGCCCTATAAGCCTTTCTTTAAAATAAACCCTCTGTTCAAAGCAATTGAACCCCCCCAACTAACCTAAATATCGATTTAGGAAATGTAGCATATGTTTATTTCTATACTTATCACCAAGAAAACCACTCTGAAAGGGACTACCCTCAATGGGTGCATGCCATGAATTTAATGGACAATAGGTTCCTAGATGAAGTCTCCCTGAACGAACAACCAAGTGGTTCAGTTATGAATGTTTCTGATCAAGAAGAGATTGATCCACCAGAAGATACAACCATGTTGATATGGGACCCTTACCTAATCATGCCTTTCGAGGACTTATTTGAGTCTCAAGAACCACCCATAGAGGTCTCGGTTGTGCAAACGCACAGTAAGGATCCACATGTCTCAAAATATCTTACTACTACCCAAACATTGGGGGGAAGGTCAACCCTCGATCACTCGAAGGAACATTTTTCTCCTTGTAACAATCCTATAAGAATCCATACCTGAGAATCACCCAAACATTATTACAACGTATTTGAATAAGCTAAAGGCTAATATATCAGTTATGGACATATGTATAATCCCTCAACAAAAAGACTTTTTTCTACAATCTTTGAAATCAGCAGAAAACCCTACAACAAGCAATGATCAAGAAATAAGTATAACTATCGTAGATCTGGTGAATAAGCTAATGGTAAACGCTTGCTTGGAGGACAAGAAGGGAAGACCTTTTGTCCCACCCTTCCTTTTAATGTTTGAAGTTTTCAATAGGAATATCCATAACTGTTTGGTCGATTCAGGAGCATCCTCTAACATTATACCTTTGTCTATCTATAAAAAACTAAACACAATTCCTCTCAAGAGTGACAAGCATGTAATACAATTAGATAGAACCCAGGTGAAGGTCATGGGAGAACTCAAATATTTAATGATCAGAGTAGCCATGCATCCTAAGTTCGTACAAGTGATTGACATCATTATAATAGACATCCTAGAAGCTTATGGATTATTGTTAAGCCAAGACTGGTTTGAAACGTTAAATGGATACTTTAGTACAAACTGGGCACACCTTTGGCTACCATTAAAAGGACATAAGAATATGATCAAGATTGATAGAGAAAAATATTTGAAACATATTGTCACTGATCTAGAAACCCTAAACAAACCCTCATCGACAGATTTTCCTATGCTGGACAATTATTCCTATGATTCCTACTTCAGGAACTTCTTCCCTCTTTCATCTGATGTCCCTCTCACTCATAATTCTGAAATGGTGTTTCAATATGAATTGTTGATACCAAAAGAAGAAACTCTATCCTATCAAGAACTTGTGCTAGAAGTCACGGAACAAACAAGTAAGCCATAAATTAATAAGAAAGAAGAAATGGATAAATTTTGTTCATGAATTTGGACCATATACTTTGATGGATATAAATCACAACAAGGATCTGGGCCAGGGTGCATCCTCATTGATCCAAAGGGTAAACGTAATTTCCTATCCTGAAGACTAGAATTTGAATGCACAAACAACACTGCTGAGTATGAAGCTCTAGTACAAGGATTAAAGAAATCCATAGATTTAAACATCAAATAATTGATGGTTTTTGGAGATTCTGAGATTATAGTTAGGCAAGTAAGGAATACTATACATTGCAATTCTCCACACATGAAGAATTACCAACAGGAGGTGCACATGCTAATAGAGAATTTTGAAGCTTTCAACATTTCAGCAATTCCCAGAGTGAAGAACATTCTTGTTGATTCTCTGGTCACCGTTGCCTCGAGGCTATCACATCTAGAAGATTATGAAGCTTCTCGATTCACTATGGAACTACTCTACAAACCATCGGTGCCTAACGAAATTTCTAATTGGAAGGTCTTTGAAGGGGATGAGAAGATCATAAACTTTCTGACTAACCAGGATAATTTTAAAGACTTGGTTATTGACGACGAAGTATTCCAGGAACAATCAATAGAAATTGATCCCTGGATGGGTCAACCAACCGACAAATCAAAGTCTCACACAATGCCGAAGGGGATAGCTAACTTATAAAATCTTTTTTATCTGAAAGAATGGTTTAAGGGGCCCAAAAATGTGAAGACTGGTAGCTCCTTTCCCATGCATGAAATTATAAATCTTGGAACCCCAGAAAACCCAAAAACTATGAATCTTGGTACGAATAAATATAAGGAAAGGAAGGCTTATATCAAAATTTTCAAACAATATCAAGATGTATTTTCATGGTCCTACCAAGATCTGAAAACTTATGATACCTGCATCATTCAACACACTATCCCATTAAAACCAGAAGTGAAACCCTTCCAACAGAAGCTCTAGAAGTATCACCCATCCCTGGAACCTCTCATGTGTCAGGAGTTGAAGAAACTTTTAGATGCCAAAATTATCTTCCAGGTTAGGCATTCTGTGTTGGTAGAAAATTTGGTTCCTATGAGGAAAAAGTCAAGAGAAATCTGCTTATGAATAGATTTTAGGAACCTCAATAGAGCTTCAGAAAAAGACAACTACCCAGTCCCGCCGATGGAGAAAATATTGCAGACCGTGTCTGGCTATAATATTTTATCTCTACTGGAAGGTTTCTCAGGTTACAACCAAGCTCTGGTTTCAGAGGAAGACCGTTTAAAAACCACCTTCTGAACCAAGTGGGGAACTTTCGCTTACAAACACATGCTCTTTGGATTAATAAACACAGCTAGAACCTTCCAAAGGGCCATGGACGTAGCATTTTGGGGACTGATCAACAAGTGTGTGGTAGTGTACCTTGACGATGTAACTGTGTATTCAAAGAACAGAGAGGAGCACATCCAACACCTAACCTAGATTTTCCAAAGGTCTAGAAAATACAGTATATATTTAAACCCTAAGAAAACCATCTTTGGTGTGGAAGAAGGAAAGTTGTTAGGTCACATTATATCTCAAGTAGGCATTCACATAGACCCAGAAAAGATTAAGTCCATAGCTCAACTCCCTTTGCCTCACAATAATAAATCTATGCAGTCATTCTTCAGAAAAATCAATTTCGTGAGGAAAATCACCCCCGATTTCGGGGAAACTATCAAACCCTTACAAAATATGATTCCTAAAGATTCTCAATTTAGGTGGGATGATGAATGAAAGAAATCCTTCAGTGATATTAAGACCGATATATCCCAAGACCCCATGTTGTGGAGTCCCGATTTCAGCAAGGATTGTTTCCTCTACACATTCACCTCCGATCAATCTTTAGCTGCAGTTTTGACTCAGAAGGATGATGACAACAACAAGGCCCCAGTGTCGTTCATGAGAACTAACCTCCAAGGATATGAACTAAATTACCCTGCTATAAATAAACAGGCTTATGTGGTTTATAAGGCAGTAAAACATTTCAGATCGTACATCCTCAAGAATCACACCTAAGTAATTGTGCCTCACCCTGGAGTCCAATCTCTATTTACTCAATAAGAGATGGGGGAAAGAAGAAGAAACTAGATGGAAGTAGTTTAGGAATTTTATCTAGATATAAAACTTGCCAAAATAGTTAAAGGACAAGGGCTATGCAAGATGGTAGTTGAAGCTCAAGACCAAGTAAATGAAGACCCCGAATGGGATAATAAAATGACACTATGGTGTGGTGAAGCTTCATACATTTCCCTAGGATAAGAGTCTTGGTATTAGAAATGGACTTATCTCCTGCATCATGGGACTTTCCCAAAAGACCTAAATCCCAGGGAAAGGAGAGCTCTTGGGTTAAAATCTACGCAATATCACATCATAAATTCGATACTCTTATGGGTTAATTATGATGGGGTACTTTTAAGATGCCTCAAATGTATAGACACAGACAAAGTTCTGAAGGAACTCCATGATGACCCTACCGACAGACATTTTGCAGGACACACTACCGCTCATAAGATATTGAGAGTTGTCTATTATTGACCCACTTTGTTCAAAGATGCCCATGCATACACTAGAAACTGTAAGATTTGTCAATTGAGCGCTAGGAGAGAGAGGAGAGCAACCGGTGACCATTTCTAAGCCTTTTGAGCAATGGGGGTTAGATATCATAGGAGGGATTACCCCAATATCTTTGAGACAACACAAATACATTCTTACTACAACCGATTATTTCACGAAGTGGGCAGAAGCCATTCCTCTAACTGACGTGAACGAGAAGGTAGTGATCCAATTCATAGAACAAAAATTAATCACAAGATTGGGTGTCCCTTTTGTTCTTGTTTTCAACAACACAACTTACTTTTATTTCGCCTTATTAACAGAGTTTTCACTAGAAAAAGGAATCATAATTAGATACTCGACGAATTATTATCCACAAGGAAACAGAGTGGAATAATCAACTAAAAAGAACCTAGTGAGGATTTTGAAGAAGACAGTTGCATAAAACCAAAGGAATTGGCATAATATGCTCCATAATGCTCTATGGGAAGATAGAGTTACACCCAAGGAATCTATAGGTAATTCCCAATACTTTATAGTATACAAACAGGAATCCATTCTCCCAAATGGACTATATCTCCCATCCCTTCAACTCGCGTAGGAGTTCGGGAAACATCCCTCATCAACCTTACAACAAATAATTGACACCCTGGTCATGTTAGAAGAAGAAAGAGAGAAATATAAATCAAAATTCATAGCCCACCAGTAGATAGTTAAAAGATGGTTTGACAAGCATAAGGCTAAACAAAAGAATTTTGAAGTGGGAGACATAGTCCTAAAATGGGACAGAGAAAACGAGCCTAAAGGAAAACATTCTAAGTTTCATAATCTATGGCTCGGAACTTTTCGAGTGGATGAGAAGATTGGGGAAGGAACTTATCGGTTACATAATATGAGGAGGGAACCTAATTCCCTCCCAGTAAATGGCCAAGCCCTAAACCAATATTTCCATTTAAAAATCAAAAACAAAAAAAATGATTTTGTCTTCATGATTTTGCTTTAGCTATGTTGATTTCAAAATGTTGTTTGTTTTCTTTTGGTTTTATTTTAGCACTTTTGAAAGTTGTGTTTAGAAAGAAAATGGTTGGACTTAGATCATGCGACATATCAAACTTTGTTCCTAACTCATCGCTCACATACAACACAAGAAGCGCTAAAGAACTTGCAGTTGTTTCGAGGGTCTCTCTATCTAACCTGCGCAAATGAACAAATTTGGAGAAATGTTAGAAGTGCCTGCTTAGTGGTTTGGTAAGACATTAAGGGAAAGAAGGAAAGATGTAAAGGACTACATGCACCTCAAATAAAAATCTATTAAGTTTCACCTTAACCATCTCATCTTGCAAAATAACAGACGTCATCCTCTACCACTCGCTCATGGCATTCTGTCGAAATAAAATTTACTTTATCAAATGAGTGCACAGTAGGAGAGGGTATGCAGATATCTCCATCGGGGCTATGTGACACATACCTATCGAACCCCGGACCGAGATCCACTCATAGAATCTTTCTTTAACCCATTAGAGCCGGATCGACTCTTTCGGATTCCTCCTAGAATTTGCAATTTATCGATCAACAGGTCCTTTTCATAGCTCGCAATCTCGCAAGTTCGCGAGTCGTGACTCCCGACTCTTCCTCCCCAATATCGTGATACCCGATATCGTGAAATGGTTATGGCTCTTCTTTGTCAGCACCCTCTGTGTGTGTGACCACCGGCTAGGCTTAAATGCCAGTGCCTCTCACAACTCGTCAATTCATGAGTTCAAAGGTTGAACTCTTACGCTCTTATCTCGCGAATCCCCGAGACACAAGAAGTCAATGGAGTGTTGACTCCCTTCACTAGGTGACGTGCATCTGCCAGTCTACTTCCTGGGCCCCACCTTGAGGTTCTGCCATGCATAAACACTCGTGCCAGGGCTCTTGTCACTTCGCGACTTTTGCAATCGAAAGTAACTCCTCTCAAGCTCTGAAACCCCCAAACATGCAAAATGTGATGGGGTTCTTGATCCAACTATCCTCTTGTGACTTGGATCCAACGACTATCCTCGCTCCTCACAATTTCATGACTTCGCGACTTGGAGCACCCAACTTTTGGGCTCTAACCCTGCAAACCTCCGAGTTCGCGAGATCTCTAGATCTCTGCCACCTATCCTTTTTGAATGGATGGTCCTAATCTTCTCGCGACTTCACCACTCGCGAAGTCAAGAGACTTCCTTCTCTGAAACCCGATGTCTGAATCCCCAATAGAGAGGATCTTGTGACACGTGTCCTTCTTCCAGTGAACAACTCAGATTCCTTCGCTATTTTGGGACTTCGCCTTTCGCAATTTCGTGAATATCGCTACAAGGCTTTCAGTTCTCCAACTCACGAAACAGTGAAATGGTCAACAAAGGTTTGACCCCCGTATCAACAAGTATGCCAACTGTCCACTCGGTGCTGTCAGATTCTTCTGCACCTTCAAACCTCTGAACTCCGAAGTGCGTATCCACGGGCGATCCAATGACCCTATTTCTCCCGAGCTTCACACTTAAAAAAAAAACACTCACCGTAACCTTCTTGCTCCTCTACAAGATCTGACAGCTTCCAGGACTTCGCGAATCCTCCACTGAGAATTCCGACCGTCAAATTCCTCCTTGATGATTCCTGCGAAATGAATGAAGGGTTCTTCCACGGAACTGGTCCACCAGCAAACCAACGTTGTTGTGCCTTCTTCCAATACTTCAAGGCACTAGCTCTCTTGATATTTTCTTCGACATCTTCAAAGATCCTATCCCTCCTGAGCTTGATTGAAAAATCCTCAAGTCCTTTGGAAAAATTCCTATGTGCACTCCTTGTGACAATTCTTCAACTACGTCCAAGTATTTGAATTCTTAGACTCTGCGCACTCCCTGCGACAGCGGTCCTTCTATAATTTAGCTCAGGTTGCAAACACTGATACTTCACTCGGCCTGCACACTCCTTGCATGGCTACCATGCTTGACTTGCACTCCTACGAGAATAAGAACAATGCTATCCCTCCTGAGCTTTCAGAGACGAACTCTGACTTCTGTCAATGCACACCTTGTGGACAATTCTTCTGCACTCCTTGCAAGAAAACTCTTGCTCAGACAGAAAAACAATTGAAACTCATTCCTTACTCTCCCTCTCTTCATATTTTAGACATCAAATATGAAATCATACATTCACGCATCAAATAAAATGCATAACCGAGAGTAAACAAGCATATATCAATCATCATGTATAAACACAGAAAGCAATTAAACACCATGAGTCTGAACTAAAGATCTTTGTATTAATCCAAAACTTTTGTACATGGGTTTTTTTTTCTCTACACAACTCTTTGCTTCTTCTTCTCTATGCTCTCTTCGATTGATAATACTGCTAATAATGTTACAATGATACAAGTGAGGGTGTCTATATCCATTTTCCCTCCGGTTGCTAAAACTGTCTAATCTAAGAATTCAAAGATACCTACTTACATTCACTAGCATAAATGCCTCTTAGTCCTTCAAATGAGAGTGGGATGCTCAAAGTATGATTACAATATACAAGTACGCTCTTTTCTTAATTGTCTCATTTACGTTTGGTGTATCAAACTTCAAACATTTCAAACAATTTATCATGTTCCAAAATGCATTGGCACTTGCCCCACGCTCGCTTGTTGTTGGCGATGCTCCTGCATCATACTCCCTCGCTTGAAAATTTTCATGGGCTCCTGTCCATGAGTTCTCACACGGTCTATCTATGCTTTTGGATCTCTTCTTCATTCTCCTAGCTGGCATCTTCAACTATATGTCCCTTCCACTTGACCAAGTATTCAAAGTATTCCTTTCTCCTGGTCCTTTTACCAACTCTTTTGTCCAGTATGCTTTCCATCTATGGCTTCTCTGCAACTGGCATCTATTTTGTCCACTGAACCTCTGGTTGTTCACTGTCTACTCCAACCTTGTATGGGTACAAATGTGAGACATTGAATATCGGAGAAATTCCTATCCCATCGGGCAATTCAATGTCATAAGCATTTTCCTCGAATTTCTTCAAGACCTTACATGGTTCAATCTTCTTCATATTTAGTTTGTTATATGTCCCCTTCATAAACCTTTCTTTTCTCAGATGTGCCAGAATCAAATCACCAACCTCAAATTGAAGTTGTCTCTTATGTTTATCTACTTTGCGCTTATACTCTTGGCTCAAGTTCTGCAATCGCTCCTTCACCTGGCTGTGAATTTCCTTCATTGCTTCGGAAAAATCTTCTACACTAGCACTCCTAGTTTCATTCTATTCTGAATATCTCAATTTAGATACTCCTATTGGTTGTGTCCCATAAAAAATTTGGAATGGACTCTGCCCTATGCTTCTGTTGATTAAATCATTGTAAGAAAATTCCGCCTGTCGAAGAATATTATCCCACTGACTGTGGTGTTCTGTCACCAAGCTCCTCAGCAAGTCTCCCAAACTTTTGTTCACAACTTCTGTCTGCCCATCCGTCTGAGGATGATAATATGAACTGAACAAAAGGTTTTTTCCCAACTTTTTCCATAAGTTCCTCCAGAAGTGTCCCGTGAACTTGGTGTCTCGATCTGAAACTATGCTCCTTGGCAAGTCATGAAGTCGAATGACTTCTTTGAAAAATAGATTCACAATGTGAGTTGTGTCACTGGTTTTCTAACACAGTATGAAGTGTTCCATATTAGAAAATCTATATACCACTACAAAGATCAAGTCAAACCCTCTTTGTGTTCTTGGCAGCCCCAATATGAAGTCCATTCTTACTGCATCCCACGGCCTATCAGGTATGGGTAACGGTTGATAAAAACCTGCATTATGCCTCTTCCCTTTTGAATGTTGACAAATTCTACATATGTTCACGAATATTTTGATTTCTACTCTCATTACTGGCCAAAAATATGACTCATTTAACTTTGAGAATGTCTTGTCATGACCGAAATGCCCAACCAATCCTCCACTATGTTTCTCCTTTAGCAAATTCTCCCTCGTGGAGCATTTTGGAATACAAAGTTGATTACTCCTGAATAGCAATCCATCCTGGACCATGTACTCTGTCCACTGACTTCTGTCCCTGACTCAGCTTCTTCATATGCCTCCTTAAAATTTGGATAATCTCTGTACATGTTCTTGAGATCATCAAAACCCAGTGTTTTGACTCTGAACTCTTGCAACAACAAACATTTCCTGCTCAAAGCATAAACAACTTTGTTAGCAGTTCCAGAAATATGCTTAGTTACAAAAGTAAAGTTCTTCATGTATTCAACCCATTTAACATGTCTTTGATTCAACTTCTCCTGTTGAGTCACAAATTCAAAAGCATGATTGTCACTATATAAGACAAACTCCTTAGGAATCAAATAGTTCCTCCACTTCCTCAATGCCTGGATAATAGCATAGAACTCCTTATCATACGTGGAGTATTTCACTTTCGCTTCATTTAGCTTCTCGCTAAAGTATGTTATCGGTCTGTCTTTTTGGCTCAAGACTGCCCCTATTGCAAATCCACTTGCATCACATTTTACCTGAAATGTCTTTTTAAAATACGGAAACACCAAAATTGGTTGTTCTGTGATTTTCTTCTTCAGCAAATTGAATCTTTTCTCAACCTCTTCTATCCAGTGAAAAGACCTGTGTCTCTTCTTCACTGTGTCCATCATTGGTGCACTAATTCCACTAAAATTTATGGTGAACTTTCGGTAGAAACTAGCCAATCCATGAAAACTTCTCACCTCAAATATACTCTTTGGTGATGGCCAATTCTTAATTACCTCCACCTTATCTGGATACATCCTCAATTTATCTGCAGAAATAACAAACCCCAAATAAATGAGCTCTGTCTTCATGAATGAGGATTTCTTCATATTTATTAGCAGCATCTCTTGTTGTAGCCTCTTAATCACTATAGCCAAATGTTTCAGATGCTCTACCTCTGTTTTACTGAAAATCAGTATGTCATCAAGATACACAATGGAAAATTTTCCAATGAAATCCTTCAGGACTTCATTCATCAATCTCATGAAAGTACTTGGTGTGTTCGTTAGGCAAAATGGCATAACAAGCCATTCATACAATCCTTCATTAGTTTTGAATGATGTCTTCCATTCATCACCTTCTCTCATACGAATCTGGTGATATCCACTTTTCAAATCAATCTTCGAAAAAAATTTGGCCCCACTCAAGCAATCCATCAAATCGTTCATTCTTGGCAATGGGAATCTATACCTGATGGTAATCTTGTTAATTTCCCTTGAGTCTATACACATCCTCCAGCCTCCATCTTTCTTTGGACTGAGCACTATCGGAATAGCACATGGACTCAAGATTTCTCTAACCAATCCCTTGTCCATTAAGTCCTGGACCTGTCTTTTGACCTCTTCATTCTCCTGCGGTGTCAATCTGTACGCTTCTTTGTTTGGTAAACTAGCTCCAGGTATGATATCAATATGATGACTCACACTTCTATTCGGTGGCAATGAATGAGGTAGTTCTTCCACTATTATGTCAGCAAACTCTTCCAACAGTTTCTAAACCTCTTTCGGTAAATCATCTACCCTTGTACTGGTTAAAACGATTTTAGGCTTCCTGACCACAATTAATTGTGGTTCCTCCTTCTTCTTAACCTCTGTAAGAAGTTCCTTCCCATTCATAAGAAGTACAGTGTTGCTTACTTCAGGTTTTACTTCCTTGTCTTTGATTGGAAGCAACATGTGAGTTCTCCCATTCTTCTCTAGGGTGTATGTGTTCTTCCTCCCATCATGAATCACATTTTTGTCATATTGCCACGGTCTACCCAGCAATAGATGAAAAACATCCATGGGAATAACATCACAGAGTATTTCATCTTTATACCCTCCTATTTTAAACTCAACTAAACATTGTTTAGTGACATTTACCTGATGTCCTTTTTGTAGCCATGAAACTCTGTATGGGCTTGGATGTTCAATAGTCTCTAGCTCCAACTTTTCTACCATCTCTGTAGAAATGAGATTATCTGTGCTACCACTGTCCACAATGACTTTGCATACCCTGTCTTTGGTCTTGCAAGCAGTCCGAAAAAGACTGTTCCTTTGCACCAAACTCTCCACCTCCTTCTCTAGTGTTAAGAGAAATTTTCACATCATCAGTGATATTCCGCCTTCAGCATCTTCTGCCTCAACATCCTGCCTATGTGCTTTGGTAATGTGAGTTTCACCACCTTCTTTATTATTATCTAGACATTCATAAGACTTGTGTCCATTCTTTCTACATGTGAAGCATTTCACCACTCCACCTCTTCCTCTTCCTCTACCTCTGGTACGAGGAAAAATGTTTCCATCAACATACTAACCTCTATGTTTAGTATGATGCCCTCTCTGTGAGCTTCCACCTCTCTCAGTTTGAGTCTGAGGTTTCTTCCACTCTTCCTTAGGTTTTTGATTTCTATCCTAGACAACTGGTTTTCCTCTGGCTTGACTTCTACCTCGACCTCTTTGACCTTGTTTTCAACTCATCTTCTCTTCATCTTTTAGAGCCATTTGATAAGCATCTTCCACTGTTCGGATGGTCATCATGCTCATCTCATCCTGAATGTCATATCTCAGACCATTCATGTACATGGAAACTTTTTCATCATCACTTTCACGATGACCTGCCCTGATGTTCAGCCTGTAGAATTCTTTAGTATATTCCTTTACTGACATCCTCTTTTGTCTCAAATTTTTCATTCTTTGAAACAGAGTAATTTGGTAATCCCTGAGAATGAATTTCTCCTTCATCTTCATGATCATCCTATCCCAACTCTTGATCTTCTTCTTGCTTTTGTAGTGTCTGTCAGCTTGTAGCTCATCCCACCACAATGTTGCATGTCCTTTAAGTCTTGTGACAACATGTTTGACCTTTTTGTCTTCCTCGACATCTTCATAGTCAAAATATGTGTCTAGAGCTCTAATCTAGTATAGAAGATCTTCAACATCCAGATTTCCTTCATATACTAGAATATCCATTTTTGCCTTAACACCCATTCTTGCAACAACCCTAATCAGGCATTCATTTACTGCATCTTCTGTTATAACTTCTTCTCTTTCATGTCCAGCTTCATCTTCACTTTCGGAATCAATGACATCTCCAACACCAACTATGTGACTCTGTGTTGTCTCCATGTCCTCGAGTCTGGTGCATATGTCACGCATCTCTCTTTCCATGGCTAGGTTTGGCACCTGCCTACCCCTTCCTCTTGGCATTTCCCTATCCTCTGGCGGATCAGGTGTTTGCCTGTCCCTTCTTCTTGGTGACATGGTTGAGATTTTCTTTCTCGTTTTCCCTATCTGAAATATACAAACAGAGTCAAGCTCTGATACCACACTGACGTAGACCTATCGGCCCTCGGACCGAGATCCACTCACAGGATCATTCTTTAACCCCTTAGAGATGGATCAACTCTTTCATATTCCTCCTGGAATCTGCAATTTATTGATCCATAGGTCCTTTTCACAGCTCACAATCTCGCGAGTTCGTGAGTCGTGACTCCCGACTCTTTTTCCCCAATCTCGTGATACCCGAGAGTGTGAAATGGTTATGGATCTTCTCTGACAACACCCTCTGTGTGTGTGACCACCGGCTAGGCTTAAATTCCAATGCCTCTTGCAACTCACCACTTCGTGAGTTCAAAGGTTGAACTCTTACTCTCTTATCTCGCAAATCCCTGAGACGCGAGAATTCAACGGAGCATTGAATCCATTCACTAGGTGATGTGTGTCCACCGGTCTACTTCCTAGGCCCCACCTTGAGGTTTTTCCATGCGTCCACACTCATGCCTCGACTCTCGACACTTCGCGACTTTTTCAATCGAAAGTAACTCCTCTTGACCTCCAAACCCCCGAACACACGAAATGTGATGGGGTTCCTGATCCAACGGTCCTCCCGTGACCTGGATCTGATGGCTATCCTCGCTCCTCGCAATTTCACGACTTTGCGACTTGGAGCACCCAACTTTTGGGCTCTCACCCTGCAAACCTCTGAGTTCGCGAGATCTCTAGATCTCTGCCACCTGTACTTTTTGAATGGATGGTCCCGATCTTCTCGTCACTTCGCCACTCACAAAGTCAAGAGACTTCCTTTGCTGAAACCCAATGTCTGAATCCCCGATAGAGAGGATCTCGTGACATGTGTCCCTCTTCCAGCGAATAGCTTAGATTCCTTCTCTATTTTGGGACTTCTCCTTTCACGATTTTGCAAATCTCACTACAAGGCTTTCGGTTCTCCAACTCATGAAACCCCGAAATGGTCAACAAAGGTTTGACCCCGTATCGACAAGTACGCCACCTGTCCACTCGGTGTTGTCGGATTCTTCTACACCTTCAAACCTCTGAACTATGAAGTGAGTATCCACGGGCGATCCAACGGCCCTATTTCTCCTGAGCTTTACACTTTAAAAAAAAAAACACTCACCGTAACCTTCTTGCTCCTCTACAAGATCTGACGGCTTCCGGGACCTCGTGAATCCTCCATGGAGAATTCTGACCGTCAAATTCCTCCTTGACGATTCCTACAAAATGAACGAAGGGTTCTTCCATGGAACTGGTCCACCAACAAACCAACGTTGTTTCTCCTTCTTCCAATACTTCAAGGCATTAGCTCTCTTGAGATTTTCTTCGACAACTTAGAATATCCTATCCCTCTTGAGCTTGATTGAAAAATCCTCAAGTCCTTTTGGAAAATTCCTATGAGCACTCCTTGCGGAAATTCTTCAAATACTTCCAAGTATTTGAATTCTTAGACTCTGTGCACTCCCTGCGACAATAGTCCTTCAACAATTTCACTCAGGTTGCAAACACTGAGACTTCACTCAGCCTGCGCACTCCTTGCACAGCTCCTGTGCTTGAATTGAACTACTACGAGAATGAGAACAATGCTATCCCTCCTGAGCTTTTAGAGACAAACTCTGACTTCTATCACTGCACACCTTGCGAACAATTCTTCTGCACTCCTTGCAGGAAAACTCTTGCTCAGACAGAGAAACAATTGAAACTCATTCCTTGCTCTCCCTCTCTTCAGATTTCAGACATCAAATATGAAATCATACATTCACGCATCAAAGAAAATGCATAACCAAGAGTAAACAAGCACATATCAATCAACATGTATAAACACAGAAAGCAATTAAACACCATGAGTTTGAACTAAAGATCTTTGTATTAATCCAGAACTTTTGTACATGGGTTTTTTTTTTCTCTACACAACTCTCTGCTTCTTATTCTCTATGCTCTCTTCAATTGATAATACTGCTAATAATGTTACAATGATACAAGTGAGGGTGTCTATATCTATTTTCCCTCCAGCTCCTAAAACTGTGTAATATAAGAATTCAAAGCTACCTACTTATTTACTAGCATAAATGCCTCTTAGTCCTTCAGATGAGAGTAGGACACTCAAAGTCTAATTACAATCTACAAGTATGCTCTTTTCTTAATTGTCTCATTTGCGTTTTGCGTATCGAACTTCAAACATTTCAAACAATTTATCATGTGCCAAAATGTGTTGGCACTTTCCCCACGCTTGCTTGTTGTTGGTGATGCTCTTGCATCACTATGGATGCTCGTTGGCAGCTGAGCAAGGTCTGTGATGTTGGGGTGACTCTACTAGGTCTATGAACGCTCAATGGTAGTGGAGAAACACCATAGAAAATGAGTAAGGGTAACTAAAGGCTCCATGCCAGTGAATACTTTACTAGACTTTTGTAAAAGAGGGCACGAGTCAAGTTTACAGGAAACAAAGGTGGAACAAAGGTTAAAAAACCCCACAGGAAGACCCGGAAGAATCAACCAGGGAATTTCAAATGCAAGGGTAAAAGAGGCTCTAATTTAAAAATAGTTAATTTCTCCACCATCTTTTACATCATCCGAGCCACAAGGGAGGAACACAAATTCTTCTTTTTCCTAGTAAGTCACCATTTTTTGAGCACTCAACACACCCTAAAAATGCCATGTCAAATTTTTCTTTTTTGGTACCACTTGATCTTTTGCACTGTCTAAATTCGAATTTAGTATGAAAATGTTTCCCTTATCATTTTGTTTCTCATTTAAGTCTCTCAAAGCTTGCTTGAACATGAGAAAACCCATAACTTAAAAAACTAACATTTAATCAAAGAAACAACAACCATAAATTTTACTCAACGCTCTCAACGATTTGGCATCAGGAATATTTAAAGATGAAAGAAAATCACTCGAGAAAACCACAGTCTCCGAGTGTCGATCCACATCGCATCGATGAAAGGAAGTTTTCATTTGCAAAATACATCACACAAGGATATCACCAACAATCGATTCCCTTCGATGTCGACAAAGGACGAAGAGAGTAAGCGTTGAGCAAAGAAAGAAATGTTATCGTCGATCACCGACTTTTGAAAATTTTTTGGTATTGGAGGTTTTCAAGGATGATAAATCACAAGGAAACTACGCAATAGGTTTATTATTGAAGGCCAAGCCCCAATACCTTTTTAGCATCGGCAGTCCCAAGTTCATATTAGAGAGCTCGACTTGAACAAAGTCCCAAGTCCAAAAATTACCCGCGAGCTAAGTTCTTAGTCTTCAGTACCATGCATCCCAAGTCATTGGTGCCACATCAGTGTCTTACGATGAAATCAATTAGTGTTGGAGGTTTTTTGTGGAAGGATATCAATGAAAATACAAAGCAACTTGGAGCAATACTAAGTATAAAATCGAGGCTAACAAATTACAAGAAAATTTGGACAAAGAACACAGTAGATACACATGCAAAGAAAAGAAACGATGCAGTATATATTATATTTCTATCGAGCTCAGGTTACATACAATAGACACTGTCTACTCCTTTGGCCAACCAACCTGGTTACATTAAGAACATGAATATTTTCGCAAAAAGGGAAACTAGAAAAATTTTGTGTCACGTCTGAGAATACAAAATAGAGTTCGCCAATCATGCCTCTTCTGCGCGGACTTTCTCCCCGGCTACTTCGCACTCACTGAGGTGTTTTCATATTTTGTTCTTCCAACACCCTTTGTGTTTCGTTCAATTGCACGATCATATATTGCGCTTCCCGAAGTTGCCTCTTCAGCTGGGTTATGTTCCCTTCACAACCTTGTTGTGCTAACACCTTAAGGGTCTTTGTCTCCAACTGTCATCGTAATTATCTATTTTCTTGGTAGAGTTCAGCAATGGCGAGTTGTTCCTACTCCAGCTATTTATTAGGCTCTTGAACATTAGAACCCAAGGAATCCATCCTCCTCGTTCTTCTCTCACTTCCCCAACTTGTTGTTTCAATAGGCTCTATCCAGATAACATGCATTAATAACTCCTCATAGACTGATCTTGTGCTCGACCCAATCAGGATTTGGTCTTTCCCAACTTCCTTATTCTTCCTGGGCCTTCCTCTCCTCTGCAGTATCTATTTTTGAGGAAGCATTGCTTCAGACCTATTTCCTTCGAGAGTAACTTATTTCATTTCAACCTCCACACGAGGAAATACCATCGTTTATGCATGAAGGTAGGAATCTCCCTTTGAATCCTTGGGAACACCCACTGCATATAAGAACGAGTCCCAGGAATTTTCGAGCTCAATACTGGCACTTCAACTACCTCGCAGGCCCCATATTGTGTTTTTAGGAGTTCCCATAGTGCTAAAACATATATGCTTTACGCTTGGGTGACTTGATAAGGGACCAAAGCGAATAATTTGATCAGACTGGACTCTCGAGATGAATTACCAACAATGCATAATCTCGGTTTTTAAGTAGAACACATGGATAACATATAGAATTTATAACAGAGTGGGCAGTGACTCGAAACTTGTCAGGGAACACTGAATTCCTGTCAATGAGATGTTTTAAATAATATTTGTGTTACATCCGTGTGACGGGTATGATCTAGGGCATGTGAGATGCAACTGATAGGAGTTGTATAGGGTGTGTGGTACAATCACCTCGATTTTTTTTAATTCCCTAGCCTCCATGATGAACTGATGATGGTTGATTCACTTGTTGATGTGACCTTTGTTTGAGAAACTTGCCTCAACCCGAGGTGCTTAACGCCTTCCCTTATGACAGGATCCGACCCTTTTGGAACATACTTGTACTTTCGGCACATGTTTGGCTCTGACATCCTTTCTCAAGGCCAAATGCCAATCGACCACTAGCGTGACTTCGACTCTCATGTTTTTCGTACCTAATATTTCATACTGTGGCGCGCGTATGTAACTCACCCTAACTGGAGAGAAAAATGATGGCGCTAATATAAATGGTGTAGGAAATTTGAAGGTTCACAGAGATCACATAAGAAAACAACCAGGTTTAACAAGATTTACAGGTATGCACCAGTCTGGATTCTTCATGCTTACGCTTTATACACATATTTTTCCAAGTGTTGATCTGTATGAAATCTCTAAACAATTTTAATTCCGATTACAAGAAAGACGCCTCCAACTATTGAGAAAATATTGTCTTGGTAACCTCGTCGAGAAATATGAAATAAATTCGGTCAGAAAAATAAACAGGCTGATGAAAGATATTGGACTCCCCAAGTTCGACAGACCTGATGAATTTGTTGACTTGCGTGACATAGTCGAATTGCAAACCAATTAAGATTCTTCGTGGGCCGAAATAATAGAAAATGTGACTGACACAACACCAGGGCAGGTGCAACAATTTATGGAACACCCTATCAGAGCTCAAGCTATGCTACAACAAATAAGTACTAGTCTAGTGAAGTATAGGGTACATGCAGTAGAAATCAAAGAAATTTACGCATCCCCGATGGAACAACACAGATTCCCATACACTAACACATGCGAGAAGTTGTTCATTAGTTGGTCAAAGTATGAGAAGAGTCACCCCTTTCAAAGTGGTATCTCAAGATGACTATTACAAATTTGTTAGGATAGAATGCCACATGGCAAGTTTTTGTTTTGCCTAACTGCACTTTAGTTGTTATTTTTAGTTAATTTTATGTTATAAATAAGAGCATCGACCAATTAGTCAAGGGTCGATGGTTTTTGCAAGAAACTCTCCTTTTCTAGTTTGTTAAGAATTATTTTGGAGCTACCCGTAATTGAGAAGTCCTTCTGGACCAGAGACAAGTTATATTTTCATCAAATGCATGTGTGCTTGGATGTGGAGAAGAACTATTTCCTCTCTCATTTCATGAATGTATGTTGTAATGAGTAAGAGATATTAAATCTATTATTAAGTTATCTGATGCAATGTTTTACAGTTCTTTTCTTTAATGATGAAGATGATTCGTTGTGTTGTTGTGTGATAGATGATCAGAGTAGGTGAATTATTTTACTTGCCATTATTTATCGCATGTGTGTTTTCTTTCTAATAATTAAAATATCTCAGACAGTAATTGGATGCTCACATGGTTAATGTATTATTACTAGGCCCATGGCAGAGAATCATTGTCTGCATGCTTGAGTAGCGGGTTATCCTAAACTCAGCCTATTCTCCAGTAGTTAAAACATTTTTTCGTTTTGTTGTCAAGTTGGTTTATGTCAGCTTCAATCTTATATCAGTCCCACCCAAGAGGAAATAAAAAAAAAGAAATTACAAACTAAAGGATACGCCTTCAAAAGAAAACATGAAGTCCATCGGTTAATTGGTTGGATCGCAAGATCTGGAGAACCATTCCACTATTAAACATTGTAGAGTCTAATTGGGCCTCGGTGGCGGGTTTGGTTCCTGTTGTTGATCTTAAGGGATTTAGGACCCATCAACATCTAGGTCGACATTAGAGATTTTTCTAAACAATCTATTAATGAACATTTTCTTAGAAAAACTTTGGCATCGATCCACTTGTTTAAATCAGAAAAATGATAGGACATCAACAATATGATGGAACACCTTCAATGGAAAACAAGATTGGATTTATGTTATTTAATAGGCCAATTAATGATTTAATCAACACATGTTTCTATATCGCGCGTCAACCAAATAATAGGAGTTTCAAACCACTGATGAACTACGATGTACCCCTCTCCCGCATCGTCAGCCTACAATTGAATTTAATCTCAAGCATGATTCAGATCTTGGTGATGGATTGTGCAGACCGCATTTACGCCATGAATTCAATAAATGATGGGACAAGGTAATTATACTCTATGTTTAAATTGTAAAGACAAATTCAAACGTAGCATTCTATACACAATTCTTTCATTCTCAGAGAAGTCGAAGGAGCGAGAGAGCATTTCAAGAGCTCACAGTCGATTTTCATAATTCTAAACCAGGTTAAGCTTGTGCGAAGAGGAGGTATGAATCGTTTGTAACATTTTGGTAGTCGAAATTGTCTATATTCTAGTATCATTTCTGCAAGCCGGTATCTCATTCTGTTCTTTTTGTAGGAAAAATGCCTCCAAGGAAGCCAACGACCAGGGGCTTGCCGAGAGCACCAAAACTGAAAGAAGTAGAGGTTGGTGAAGGATATTCACCCAACGCTACTAGACAACTTGATTTTTCCACTAAAGTGGAACCAGTCTTCTACACGTCTACCAAGAGGGTGCTTTCCCATCCTCCTGCATTCGGTGACACAGGAGAAAGAACTAGATCAAAAATGGTGCTCCCGCAGTGGGGATATTTTTTTAACAGAATCAACTGGGAATATTACCTAGAGTTTACACCACACAGTGACCTGGATGTTAGAATGCTCGATGACCAAGTATTCATGAAAATTCGATGATCATTCCTACACATGGTATCCTATCGAACCACGGTCTTGCCTTGCATTGAGACCCTGGGGTGGATAATCAACCACACGGATGCTATGAAGTATGTGGTCAATCATGAAAATGGTGGATGTGTTGGATTTTTTCTCCCAATAGAGGTCCATAAATACTACGAACTCAAAGACTCAAAGGAAATATTTGATATTGATTTTGTGGTAAAATTTTATGAGTTCCATGACAACAACAGCCTGATGGCCTCATGGTGGAAAGAAGATAAGAAGTTTACAAACAAGAGTAATGGATGGTATGGTACGACCAATCTCAGAGAGCCCTATATTTATCTAATGGATTTGATTTTTTGATTATACAGGGAAAGGGATTGCGCCAAGGTTTCAGAAGAATGGATTCCCCTGGCATACACTGTGGAAATCTCCAGTAGAATATTCAAATGGGGAGCGATAATTTCGAAACAATTGAGCACCAACATATTGCAAGCCCAAATCATAGATGATTTTAGGGGCTAAATTTCACAATTGGGCTAATTTTCCACGTTTTTCCAAAAAAATGATTCGCCAATTTCCATTTTTTCTAAAAATGATTCACCCAAATTCCATAGAATAAAATTATTTACCTTAAAAATAGCCAAAAGTTTATAGAAAGTATATAAAATCCTTAGAAATTTGAATATTTTTACAAAACTATCGCCAAGCATTTTACATTTTGAATATTAAGAACTAGTAATATTAGCCCATGTTTCTACATTTTAATATAAATTTCCATCCTTAAAATCATCCCTGGCCCAAACACCAAAGGGTGGAGAAACGTCAGCTTTTCACATGGCGTCATACTTATTGGATGTGATCTGTGCAAGGAACATTTTTTCAGGAATGAATCTAAGATGGAATGTTGTGGACCTACCCGTGCAAGTCAATTTTAGCATTTTCAAACATGTACAAGAAATCCTATGCTCTTATATGCAATGAATTTATAGCTCGATTACATTTCATTCTTTTTAAGAAATAATTCCCAAGGCTTACAACAACAACCAAGAAAATGATTTCAAAACTAGTCCACTGGTACCTAGAAAAAACCACCACCTATATCAGAGTGTTTGGGGCCACTGGCACACTACACTTACTCCCCACTCACATCCCATACCAGATCATTGTGGGAGAAATATGTTATCAAACCATTCTACAAGGTTATAATCCCACTCTACTAAAAGACAAAAAGAGAGCGTTCATACCCTATGGCTTTCATATAGGGTTTTACATGGTAAAAGATACTGCACAATAAAACCAAGAGGGTTTGAGCCAGTTGGAGTATATATTCCCCACAAGTTGATTTTCCAAACATGACCCAAGGGGCCTAGTACCTCAACATGCATCACAAGTATCTTCATGTTGGTCGTATGCCCATGATAAGTTTAAAGACAAAATATTTACAAAGGGTGCTACGGACATGGAGGAGGTGCTTCAGAGAAAGGCTAACCCCAATATGATGAGATCTAAAGCAATGACAATGGATGAGAAAATTGAAATGATAGAAAAAATAACTCAAGAAGACCTCAGGGTTAGGGAAGAAAACAGAGTAGTAGAAGCCACAGAGGCACAGAGGAGAGGGATGTTATTACTAGATGAAGCCCAAAGAGTCATACAAAGGTTAGAAAATGACCCCCAACTTAACCCTTTGATAGAACCCTTAAGGGTCATCCCATTCAATACAATCAATCTCAGAGAAGAGCTAAATGGTATAGAGACCAATCCACTAGAGGACACCTCTCATCTAGAAAACCCAAGAATTATGTCACAAAAAGTAAGTTCCTTGGTTTTTGCTACAACGCAGTTAGGGGGAACAAGAACATTAAGTGGGAAAGATGTGTCCAATGTCCTCATAGAACTAATTACCATATATGACAATGAGGAAAGCTCAAGGGCTTCACTCATAACCCCATTACCAATCACAGAGGAGGGAGAACCAAGGGGAACATCTGCTCCAAATACCGAAGCTTTGACCTCAATTCCCCAAGAAGGTGATAATAACGTCAAAAGCATTATGGACACTAAATTTCTCGACCTATTGGGAGTTCAACCTAAGAAGGACAACTTCAAGGATGAGTTGGGCTCTAGTGAATAGGAAGGAGAAACACAGTGATAAAAAATCGACATCTCAATATTCGATCCTCAAATAAATGTTGATCCTCTGCCCCCCTCCCCACCTAAAGTCAAGACTCCACCAACCAACGAACCCCAGAAGGAGGCCGAGTCACCAGGACATACAAAAGTTTCCCCTTCTAGAGAACTATAAGAGTGGGTCATAGAACATATATATATGGCAAGAAGCCTAGGCAACACTCTAACCTAGGGAGATCAGTAGATTCTTGAGCCAGTGGATGAGGTCATCGATATACAAGTGATGTCTTATGATAGAAAGAGGAAAGTTGTGATGAGAAGGACAACCATGAAAAGGAGGCTCACGCTTGGTAGCACACTCCTCATCAGCACAAAAGAAACACTTCTCAACACAGAAAATGCTAAGAAAATTGAGTTGATTAGGGAAGGAATGGCTATAACTGATGCAACACTGGACAGAGCGAAAATGGATGAAAATGAATTAGCATCCGCAAAGAATTTGTTGGATCGTATGCACCATCTATAGAAGTATTACTAGGATTCGACACAGGAAGTAGTATTCCTGAAGAGCAAGTTCAGAGAAACATATGCGTAATTCACAAGTGAAAGAAATCTCTTCACCACATGCATAGTCAATTTTCAAGAGGATACCCTAATGGGGATGGAAACTTGTAAATACATGCAGATATGGTATGAAAAGTCACATCAGGCCTTAGAGAGGATTGGCTATATCAATGCAGTATAGAAAGGCTGAGACTCTGAAGAGAACGACATCCGAGTACTGATGGATAGCATCATCTACCGAATCAGGAAGGCAACTGAATACTGGGTGAGTATGGTCCAAGAACCTCAACATAATATACAAGAAAGGTGGGGAGAGTGTGAGAAAATTTGGGAGAAGATCAATCGGGAGATGGAAAACACTAACCTACCAGAGTTTGGTCCACCAGGAAATTTCTATGATTTGCATGAAATAGTCAAATGACATGCAGAGCAGGAATCTGCATGGGAGGCAGAGATCTCATAGATTTCAAGTATGACTCACGGTCAAGTAAAGAAGTTTGTGGAACACCCAATCAAAGATCTTGTAGTCCTATAGTGCTTAAGTTTCAATATCACCGGGTATAGAGAACGAGCAGTGGAGATAAAGGAAGTCTTCTCTACACCAATGAACCAACATAGGTTTCCCTATGCAAACACATGCGAGGAACTTTTCTTCAAGTGAGCGGAGTATGAAATAAATCATCCACTAAAGTAAAACAATTGGATGATATCAAGAGAATGAGGAGATAAAATGCCACATGTCATTGTTTTTTTACTTAACACAACTTTTACAAGTTATTTTTAGCTTAGTGATTCTTTATAAATAGGGAGATCGGCCTTGTGCAAATGGTCGATGGTTTTGGGGAAAGACCTTTTTTTTTAGAATTGTAAAAGAATTATTTATGTGCAACTTTTAATTAAGAAGTTATGTTTAGAACCAAAGACATTTTTTTCATCTAAAGCATCAATATGATTAGATCGAGGAGGGATTGTTTTCGTCTTCAAGTTTGATAGTGTTGTTGTATTGAGTAAGAGTTGTTGTATTTATTGTTAAGTTATCTTTCAATACTATAACAATTCTCTTGTTATATATGATGAAAATAAATCGATGTGTTGATATGTGATTGATAGTAGAGCTAAGAGAACTAATTTTATTACACTCATCTTTGTTGCGTATTTTTTTTCCTTTCTACAATTGTTATCTCATACAATGATGAATGTCTGCAAGTAAAATTATTATTTCTACGCTTGGAATAGGTATGATTATCATTGTCTGCACGCTAAGGTATACGGGTTATCCTAAGCTCAGCATTATTCAGTATTTAGTAATTTCCCTTTATCAGTTGGATTATTCCATCATCCTTATCTTACCTAGACTATTTAAGAGTATAAACATACAAAAAAAGAGAATCGCTTAACCTGAAGGAGAAACTTTTCATAGAAAGATAAGCATGTTATTCACTCGTAAATCCCATCAATAAATCAGTCGGATCAAATATTTGAAGAACCATTCCACTCATCAAATTCTTATGAGTCTAATTGGGCCTCTTAAGTGGGTTTAGTTCCTACTGTTGAGTTAAAGGATTTCTGACCCCTCAACAAGTCCTTAACACAGGAATCCCATTTCTATGCCCTCTCACTAGTACCTCTCATGGTATCATGGCCAGTACGTGTGCTCCACCTAATTTTTATAAGCCATGGCATGGAAATAATTAGTCGTGATTAATTACATATAATCATGGGTTTAAAAATTAGGTGTTACATTCATCAATATGTGCATTCTCGTGCCTTGTAAAATGACCATCAAAGGACAAGAAGAAACAAACATGTTCTTTGAATAGGTCTGGGTGCACTTTCAGATACCAAGGAGAATCATCTTAGATGGGGATATTATATTTCTCAGTCAAATTTGGACTACATTGTGGGAGAAGATGGACACTAAGTTGAAGAGATCTACACCATTCCATCTAGATACAGATGGGCAGACAGAAGTAGTCAACAAGAATTTGGTGTATCTTTTGAGGGTTTAAAATCAAAAGCATCCAAGACCTGGGATGAAAATATGATCTATATATAGCACCCTTATAAAATAGCAGTCCAAACTTCCACAGGTAAGTCACCTTTTGAAAATTTATTTCGATATTTTCCACCTTCACCCTTGGATGTTGTATATGGAAAGTAAGGAGGAGTGAGGGAGCACCTCACAGGAGATGAAATTAGAGAAGAAACATTTGTTGAGAATATTAGGTAGATCCATTTGCAAGTACATAAGATGTTGAATAAGTCATGGGAAAAGTATAAGGTTGAATATGATCAACATAAAACAAATAATTCATTCAAAGTGGGAGACAAGGTTTGGTTACATCTTAACAAGGAAAGACTACAAGGTCCTGGTAAGAATATCAAAGCTCTGCGATATGTCCCTTTCAAGATATTGGAGAAGGTGCGAGATAAAACACATAGACTTAGTCTACCCCCATACATGTGCATTTACTCAGTCATGAATGTGGAGAATATCAAACTCTATGAGAATTTCATGTTGGATCGGAGGAGGAGTAGGTCCTACCTTCCATAGAGGACTTAGCACCATATGCTTAGGTAGAGTTGGAAGAAAACACATTTTTTCAGAAGTTTTCCAAAACTACAAGAGAGGGACCACATGACCTTTGGGATATTGGGTTGACCGGACAACTTCCAAGGAAAGAAAATTTGTACTCTAGGGAGAAGGTGATGCAAGAGCATCGCCAACAAAGCACGAGTGGAGGACAACTAAGCACCAGTGCACATTTTGAAGTGAATTTTAAAATTCAAAGTGGCATATCATGATTTTTTTTTGAAAGAATTGTAATTAAATAACACATTTAATGTTTTGAGGTAGATGATCGCATGAAATCATTGGACAATGTATTTTCCTTTAATGAAACTGGGTGAAGTACAAATTTGATGTGTTTAATCTTATCCATCTGTCAAAAATATTTATTGTAATAAATCCTAAGTAGTTGATAGCTTTTAATTCAATAGGATATATCTTGAGTAGTTGGAGGGAAAATTTTGAAGAGCCCCTCTTGTATAAAGCCTTGTATTGTTTCCCAAAAGAGGCTATTGAATCTATTGGATAGGTTGTTAAAAACTATTGTATAGATTGTCGATAGTTGTTATAGAAGTTGTTGAATCTTGTTAGAGTTTATCAACACATGTATATTTTATTTGAATGAATATAATAGAGGAACATTGTCCCCAAATGTTTGGTTTTGTTGTGTCTATCTGGATGAATGAATGGTAAACTTTATGTTTATTTGAAATTCTTTGTTGTTTCTTGTTCTTGTGTTTATGAATGCATTTACATGGTTGAATGTATGAATTTGTGGAGGTTTAGATAAGTTTCAATAGTTTCTCTTCTACAATCAAGTGCAAGTGTGCATAGGGTCCACAAAGAGTGTGTTGACAGAGTCTGTTTCGACTCATAATCTCAGAAGAGATAACCTGAAACTTATGCGTGCAAAGAGTGCATAACGTCCGCAAGGTGTGCATGACAGATTTCGCAGTGACTTAGAAAGTTCAACAAATATAGTTGAGAGTGAGGGTAGGAGGAATCTCACTCAATTTCATATTGTTCAGAGGGAACAATAGAAAATGGAATGATTGTTTCAAGGAGTGCACAATTATCCTTCAAGAGACAAGATTAAAGGAGGTTTGTCCACAAGGAGTGCATGACAGAGTATTTTGACTCGGAATCTTAGGAGGAGTAGTGAAGGTTGTCCACGAAGAAGTTAAGTTGTGGAGGAGGACCTGTTGCAAGGCACGCACAGGCTGAAATTTCAACTAAGTGTCAAAGAGAGCATTCTAAGGAGGAAAAAGTTTGAGGAGGAATAAGACCAGGAGGAAGAGCAGGGAGAAATCTTCAAAGGGGGGATTCTGTTAAGAACCAAACATCAATATAGCATAGAAAAACCTCAGGAAAAGTACTCAACGCCTTGAAAAAGAGATAATTTCAGATAATAAGCCTCTTCAAGGGGGAAACCTCCTTTTACCCCACTTAAATGTTCAAGTACAAGA
>ML791038.1:568316-580528 GCA_009831015.1 Picea engelmannii
ATCTTAGTATCCAACTTAGCTTCCATTGAATCCATCTTAGTATCCAACTTGGATTCCATTGAATCCATCTTAGCTTGTAGTTCATTTATGTCCCTACGCATTTCTTCACCTTCATCAAGAGTCCAAGTAGGATTTTCCGGAGGATTATTTGGTGTAGAAGTTCCCTTTTTGGGTGGCATGTTGGCCAAGTATCACTTTTGAAGCTTGATTTTGAGGTGGTTCTGCTAGACAATATTTCTTCTGTTGTATCTCCCAATTTTTGGACCTTCTGGGTATGAAACTTTATCTTATGTATTTCTATGATATGTCTTCTCTTCAATGCCACATGTCTGATCAAAATTGGATGTGCCAAGTGGAATTTACAATAAATTCCCCACAACTTGCTTATTTTTGTCCTTTCCAGGAGATCTCACTTGTATAGTGTACCCCGCACAAAATACTTGATATAAAATTCTGAAACTCGCACCCAAAATACTACAGAATGTCCACAATTCAATGCAACCAGTCCCACTCAATTTGGATACTCTGGGAAGAATTTATGATTGTTTTACCTGGAACACCTTCTTGAGACTAACCAATAGGACTAGTCAGATACCCTATCTTACACAAGGTGTATCTATAAATTTAGGATTACCCAGAAGCTGAAATTTTTACCACAGATATAAAACTAATTTATGTAAATTTCCCTCAGATTTTAGGGTCTGAAACATTACAGAAACGTTTTTATAGCGAAAATGCTGCAAAGACTCATTTCAGGATGATTCCAGAACCCTATCTTGTACAGGCTATATCTCTGAAAGTATAAGGCCTCAGGAGCTGAATTTTGAACCCAATGTACCTTGATCTGTCTTCTAAATACCCTCCAAGCCATTCCTTTTGAAACATTGTAGAAAAAAGTTATAGCGAAAATGCCACGGTGTCTCAGATGTAGCAGCGAAACCCCAAGACCTTGAGCTCTGATACCATATGTTAAGAACCAAACATCAATATAGCGTAGAAAAACCTCAGGAAAAGTACTCAACGCCTTGAAAAAGAGATAATTTTAGATAATGAGCCTCTTTGAGGGGGCAACCTCCTTTTACCCCACTTAAATGTTCAAGTACAAGATGATTCAAAATGAAAATGTCTCCTTGGTATATATAGGAGACTAGGAGGTTTAATGGCCTAAAGCTGACATAAATGAAATAACATTACTAATCTAAATTACAACTAATGGCCTAAAGCCGACATAAATAAAATAACATTACTAATCTAATATGCCCCAATTAAGTGGTAGTGAGCCAATATTAGGGCTTAACAGATTCCTTTAAGGTTTACCATAATTAATGGGAAATATTTGTCCAGGAGGAATTGGGATCATTCTAGACCGTCAAATCTGGGAAATATTGCATGGAGAATTAATCATGAGTTGTTTTGGCATTTCGAAGTTTAGAGTGTTAAGAAGTGTTGAGAAGTGGGATCGTCGAAGTTGTGAAGTCGCAAGGCAAATCCCGACCATTGGCTACGAGGAGACACATGGTAGTGGATTAGAAAATCTGGGATTTAGAGGCCTGAAGAAGTAGTGTGCGGAGTAAGTAAAATTTCGCAAAGTCGTGAAACCCAAAGTACAGTTGGACTGTCAGATCCAGGGAGACATGGGACAGAGACCTGTGAATTCGGGGAAAAGTGTTTTGAAAGGAAACAAAGTTGGAGGTCGCAATATTACCAAATCCAGAATTTACGAAAGGGTTATCCCAAAGCTATAGCCCATGGTCACATAAGATAAAGAGTCTAGCGTTGGGCTAATACTCGCAAGGTTGGTGTTTCCAAGTGCTAGCAAGAAGAGTTGCAAGTAACTCGAACCTGCAGGTAACATCAAAGGGACCTGTGCATGTGTAGATTTTTCAGGGTTTGTTGAAGGCCCGAAGAACCAATCCAGTTCAAGGATTGATAAGATCCAAGACCGAGAGGTTGCAGAATCCCCAGGAGGGAAGGGAGGTTGTGCACCAACTGGTATCATAACCTACAAAATTTATTTCTATAGAGAAGGGAGACAAAGAAGTAGTTGATATTATCAAGTGGTATCAAATACATCAGCACAATGTCATCGGGGAGACATGTGGAGCCACCTATATAAAATAGATATATGGAAATGGATATGCGAGAACTCAGAGCAAGGTTGGATGCCATGGAAACAACGTAAAGGAGAGCACATGATGTTGGAGACGTTAGTGATGCAGAGAATGAATAATTATAATTTGAAGAAGTTGAAGCAGAGGATGTTGCAAAAGAATGCTTGCTAAGAGCAGTTGTCAAGTTGGGAGCTAGAGAAAAGATATACATCCCAACATATGAAGGTAATTTGGATGTCGAAGAATTACTTGATTGGATATGATAAATGGACAAGTATTTTGACTATGAAAATGTCGATAAGGATAAAAAGGTGAAACATGTTGTCACCAGGTTAAAAGGACATGCAACACTATGGTGGGATGAACTATAGGCTGTTAGAAGGAGCAAGGGAAAATAAAATATTAAGAGTTGGGATAGAATGGTAGCCAAGCTAAAGGATAAATTCATACCCAAGGACTACTAGATAAATCTGTTCAGGAGATTACAAAGCCCGAGACAGAAAGGAATGATAGTAAAGTAGTACACAGAGGAGTTCTACAGGTTGAACATCAGGGTTGGACAAAGAGAGAGGGATGAGGAAAAAAATTTCCAGGTATATAAACGGCCTGAGATATGAAATCCAGGATGAAATCAACATGATGATAGTAAGGATAATGGAGGATGCTTATCAGATTATGCTGAAAGCAGAGGATAAGTTGGCCGGAAAGTAGAGTTAGAAAAATAGAGGTAGGATTTTAATAAGAAGTGAGGTAATTTCCCATGACAAGTCACAAAATCCAAAAGGTGAGATGGAGAAACCACATAGTCACTCGGAAAGAGGAGGAAGTTCTCGAGGAGGACAGAGTGGCGGTAGAAACTATTTTCCTAGAGGAAGAGGAAGTGGCAGAGGAGGTGAGGTAAAGTGTTATGCATGTGGAAAGGTAGGACACATGTATTGGGAATGCCCCAAGAGAAAGAAAGAAGGAGGTGAAGCTCACATTTCGAAAGAGCAGAATATGGGAGATCGTTGATGATGAAGAAAGCTCTCTTAAAGCCAGCGCTAGAAGTTGAAAAACCAGTGCAGAGGAACAATTTGTTCAAGACATATTGCAAGAATAAAGACAGAGTATGCAAGGTGATCATTGATAGTGGGATAAATGATAATTTAGTATCCACAGAGATGGTGGAGAAATTGGAGCTGGAGACAACTGCACATCCAATGTTGTATAAAGTCTCATGGATGCAAAAAGGTCATCAGGTAACAATAACTAAACAATGCCTTGTTCAATTTAAAATAGGGGGATATAGGGATGAGATTTTGTGTGATGTTATTCCCATGGATGTATGTCATGCTTTTTTGGGAAGAGCATGGTAGTATGACATGAATTCCATTCATGATGGGAGAAAGAATACTTGTAATTTGGAGAAGAATGGTTGGACATACATTTTGTTGTCAATTGAGGAGAAGAAAGTGAAGGAAGAAGCCAACATGAGCATACTTCTTATGAGTGGGAAGGAAATATTGAGTGAAGTTAGGAAGGAACAGGAGATGTAGTTTTTTGTAGTGAGGAAGCCAAAGGTTATCCTTACAAGTACTTCTATGGAGGATCTACCTGAGGAAATTCAGGAGTTGTTGGAAAAAATTTCTGAATCAGTAGTGGATGATTTTCCGAGCTCATTGCCACCTGTCAGAAGTATCATCCATCGCATTGAATTGATACCAAGAGAAATCCTACCGAACAAATCAGCGTATAGATTGAAATCTCAAGAGAATGAGGAGGTAAAGAGACAAGTTCAGGATTTGTTAGACAAAGGTTTGGTCAGAGAAAGCTTGAGTCCATGTGCAATACCATTTGTGTTGAGTCCAAAGAAATATGGAGGATGGAGAATGTGTACATACTCAAGGGCCATAAACAAGATCACCATTAGGTACATATTTATGTTTCCAAGTATGGATGACTTAATGGATTGTTTAAGTGGAGTGAACTATTTTTCAAATATATATTTGAAAAGTGGATATCACCAGATAAGGATGAGAGAAGATGATGAGTGGAAAACTACCTTCAAGACAAATGAGGGATTGTATGAATGGCTTGTTATGTCATTTTTCTTAAAAAATGCCCCAAGTACTTTTATGAGGTTGATGAATGAAGTGTTGAAATATTTTTTTGGTAAGTTTGTGATCGTATATATGGATGATATACTGGTCTTCAATAAAAATGAAGAAGAGGATTTGAGGCACTTAACATTAGTGATGAGAAGATTATAGCGAGAGAAGTTGATGATAAATTTAAAGAAGTCCTTTTTTATGAAGACAAAACTCATTTATTTGGGGTTTGTGATCTCTTTGAATGAATTGAAGATGGATCCTGAGAAGGTGAAAGAAATCAGAGAATGGTCGTCACCAAGGAGTATATTTGAGGTAAGAAGCTTCCATGGATTAGCAAGTTTTTATTGGAAGTTCATCATAAATTTCAGTGAGATCGGTGAAAAAATGATGGATACAGTGAAGAAAAGACATAAATATTTCAAATGGATAGAAGAGGTTGAGATGAGATTCAATATATTGAAGGAGAAGATAACAAAACAACCGATTATGGTCTTACTAGATTTTGGGAAGACATTTCAAGTGAGGTCTGATGCGAGTAGAGTTGAATTTGGAGCGGTCTTGAGCCAAGATAATAGGCCTATTGCATGTTTCAGTGAGAAGATGAATGATACTAAGAGAAATTACTCTACGTATGATAAATATTTTTACGCCATAATTCAAGCCTTAAAAAATGGAGGCAATATCTCGTTCAAAGGAGTTTGTTTTGTATAGTGATAATTAGTATTTACAATTCATAACCAGACAGAAGAAGTTAAATCAGAGACATGCCAAATGGATAGAGTTTATGCAAAATTTCACTTTTGTCATTAAACATATTTCTGGTAATGCTAACAAGGTTGTTGATGCATTGAGCAGAAGATGTCTGATTCTACAGGAATTTCAAGTGAAAACATTGGGGTTTGAACACCTTAAGGAAATGTATCATGATGATCTAGATTTCAAGCAGGGATGATTTTAAGGGCTAAATTTCTCTCTTGGGCTAATTTTCCATGGTTTTTTCCAAAAAAAGATTCGTTATTCTAAAAATGATTCGCCCAAATTCTATTGTATAAAATTATTTTACCTTAAAAATCGCCAAAAGTTTATACAAACTATATAAAATCCTTAGAAACTTGAATATTTTAATAAAAATATCGCCAAACATTTATAGTTGGAATATGAAGGATTAGTAACATTCGCTAAGGTTTCTACATTTTAAAATAAATTTCCATCCTTAAAATCATCCCTGATTTCAAGGAGGCATATGAAGCATGTGTAAATATTTTTCTTAGAGACAGAAGCCAATGGGATGAATATCTGATTCAAGATGGGTTGTTGTTCAAAGGGTGTCAGTTGTGCATACCAAAGTGCTCGATGAGGGAGAAATTACTGAAGGAAAAGCATAGTGGAAGTCTAGTCGGACACTTCGGCCATGACAAAAATGTTTTCATAGTTGAACAATTAGTATTATTGGCCAGGTATGAGGGAAGAAGTAAATAAGTTTTTGAACAGATGCAATATTTTCCAGTATGAAAAGGTAAAGAGACAGAATATTGGGTTGTATCAACCATTGCCTATTTTGGAGAGGCCTTGGGATGCAATAAGCATGGATTTCATGTTGGGATTGCCACAGACACAAAGAGGAAGTGATTGCATTTTTGTGGTAGTTGACATATTTTCAAATATCGCACACTTTATCCCATGCCAGAAGACCAGTGATGCAACGCATATTGCTAACTTGTTTTTCAAATAATTTGTGAGGCTTCATGGGTTGCCCAAGAGTATTGTTTCAGACATCGATACCGAATTTGTTGGTCATTTCTGGAGAAAATTGTGGAAGAAGTTGGGAACATAACTATCCTTTAGTTCTACATATCACCCTCAAATGGATAGACAGACTGAGGTGGTGAATTAGATTTTAGGAGGTTTGTTGAGAAGTTTGGTCACTAAACATCATAGTCAGTGGGATCAGATTCTAGCACAAGCGGAGTTTGCATACAATGACTAAGTGAATAGAAGTACTAGAAAGAGTCCATTTCAAATAGTGTATGGAATGAATCTGAGGGGAGTGTCAGAGTTAATATATCTGGATCAGAATTAATTCATAAGTGTTGGAGCCAAATACTTCACTATAGAAATGAAGGAGCTTAGTAGTCATATCAAAGAGTAGTTGCGAAGGAGCAACAATGAATATAAACATAGAGTTGAACAACATAGGAGGAAACTTCAATTTGAAGTTGGAGATCAAGTTATAGAACATCTTAGGAAGGAAATGATCCCAAGAGGAACATATAATAAACTAAAGTTGAATAATATAGGATCGTGCAAAATCCTAAGAAAATTTGGTGAGAATGCTTATGAGATAGAGTTGCCAGAAGATGTGCGTATATCACCCTATTCAAAATTGCATACATGTATCCTTATAGGGAAGATGGAACTAGAATATAAGAAGATCAGAAAGAGATCCAATCAAAAAACCATATGCCTATAGCAGAGAAGTGATAGATGGAGAAGATCATAGATCGATGAATTGGTAAGAAGACCAGGAGGAAAACATATTTTGAGTATTTGGTAAAATGGAAAGGACGCCCAATAGAAGATGTCAGTTGGGTAAATGAAGTGGACATCAAGAAGCATGGAAGGTTAGTGCAGGATCTCATGGACAAGAGTCCAGGAATTTTTCATCCAGAGGAGTATGATGTAGGAGCATCGCCAACGAAGCATGATTGGAGGACAACTAAGCACCAACACGCATTTTGAAGTGAATTTTAAAATTCAAAGTGGAATATTGTGAAAATATTTTGAAATGATTGTAATTAAAGAAAATATTTAATGTTTTGAGGTTGATGATTGTATGAAATCATCGGAGAATGTATTTTCTTTTAATGAAAATGAGTGTAGTATAGATTCAATGTGTTCGAACTTCGATCTTATCTATCTGTCACAAATATTTATTGTAATAAATCCTAAGTTTTTTATATCTTTTAATTCGATAGGATATCTCTAGATTAGTGGGAGGGAAAATCTCGAAGAGCCTCTCTTGTATAAATCCTTGTATTTTTTCCCATAAGAGGTTGTTGAATCTATTGGATAGATTGCTGAAAACTATTATAGAGGTTGTCAATAGTTGTTGTAGAAGTTGATAAAGCTTGTTAGAGTTTATGAACACATGTATATTTTAGTTGAATGAATATAATAGAGCAGCATTGTCCCCAAATTTCTGGTGTTGATGTGTCTATCTGGATGAATGAATGGTAGACTTTCTGTTTATTTGAAATTCTCTGTTATTTCTTGTTCTTGTGTTTATGAATGCATTTACGTGGTTAAATGTATGAATCTATGGAGGTTTATATAATTTTCAATAGATTCTCTTCTACGAGCAAGTGAAAGTGTGCATAGGTTTCATAAAGAGTGCGTTGTAAGGTGTGATAAATACAGAGCCTCATAAAATAAATATAAATACAGAAATTCTTTCTAACCTACTTATTTAATTACCTTTCCATCATAATAATTGACAGTTTAGAAGCATACCAACAATAGTATGATAATTAATAGAATTATAATGATTAACAGTTGTATAATGATCAACAACAATATAATGATAACAACAATAAGAAAATGCATAAGGTATTTACCTCAACCTGATGTTGAACTTGAAGCTGATGATGTTTTTGATGATGTTGAAACTGGCCAAACTAAGTATTAACCTCCCAGCCAACTAGGAACAACCTCTTCGACTCCCTAGCTCCAGGAATCCTTATAGTTTCCTGGCCCCCGAGCCCAAAATTCCCAGCAACAATTGTGCCCCTATGAGAGTCCTCAAGAAAAAATGTTCCAACAAAACTGTTGTTTCCTCCCCTCCTCCTTCTTCCTCTCCAAATTTTCTTATCTTCCCATAAACCAAAATATCCCAAAACCAAATATCTCTTTGCCCAAGTTCTCCCCTCTCCCTTAACTTCCTCCCTCGAATCCATTTCTCCAACTGCCTTACCCCCCATTAATTCCTCAACCACCTTATCTCTCCCATTAATTACTTCATCTACCAATGTTAATAATATTATAATAAAGTCTCCATAAAGTCATTTTAATAATTAATTAAATTAATATCAATAATTCATGATAATTACATACTTAATTAGGGTTGTTACATGAGTTGACAGAGTCTGTTTCGACTCACAAGCTCAGAAGAGATAACGTAAAACTTATGCGTGCAAAAAGTGCATAGCGTCTGCAAGGTGTTCGTGATAGAGTTCTCAATGACTTAGAAATTTCAAAAAAGATAGTTGAGAGTGTGGGTAGGAGGAACCTCACTCAATTTCATATTGTTCAGAGGGAACAATCGAATGTGGAAGGAGTGTTGCAAGGAGTGCACAATTATCCTTCAAGAGTCAGGATTGAAGGAGGTTTTTCCACAAGGAGTGCGTGACAAAGTATTTTGACTTAAAATCTCAGGAGGAGTAACAAAGGTTTTCCACAGAGAAGTTAAGTTGTGGAGGAGGACCTATTGCAAGGTGTGCATAGGCTGAAATTTTGACTCAGTGTCGAAGCGAACATTCTAAGGAGGTAAAATTTTGAGGAGGAACAAGCTCGAGAGGATTAGAAGTGAGAAACATTCAAAGGGGAGAGTCGTTTAAGGTTTCCCAGAATTAACAGGCAAGATCCGTCCATGAGGAATTGGGATCATTCCAGACCATTATATCTAGGAAATGTTGCATAGAGAATTAACCGTGAGGTGTTTAGGCATTTCGAAAATCGGAGCATTGAGAAGTGGGATTGTCGAAGTCGTAAAGTCGCGAGGGGAATCCTGACCGTTGGCTATGAGGAGACACATGGTAGTGGATTAGAAAATCTGGGAGTAGAGGCCTGGAGAAGTAGTGTGCGAAGTAAGTGAAATTTCACGAAGTCATAAAACCCGAAGTACAACTAGACCATTAGATCTAGGGAGACATGCTATAGAGACCCACGAATTCGAGGAAAAGTGTTTCAGAAGGAAACAAAGGCGGAGGTCACAATATTACCAAATCAAAAAGTTATGAAGGGGTTAGCCTAAGCGTATAGCCCATGGTCACATAAGAGAAATATTCTAGAGCTGGGCTAGTACTTTCAAGGTTGGTGTTTCCAAGTGCCAGCAAGCAGAGTTGCGGGTAACTCGAACCTGTAGGTAACATCAAAGGGACCTGTGTGTGTGTGTGTGTGTGTATTGTTCTGGGTCTATTGAAGGACCGAAGAACCAATCCAGTTCAAGGGGTGAGAAGATCCAAGACCGAGAGGTTGCAAAATCCCTAGGATGGAAGGGGGTTGTGTTGGATCATGTTGTCATTAATGCCAATGGTTTGATTGATTGATGTCATTGATTGATGTCAAGTGATTGATTGATGCTAAAGGATTGATTGATTGATGATTGATGTAATGTAATATGTATTGTCCTTGATGAGAATGCATAGATGAAGATGGATCAATGAGTTGCCATTGATATGATGAAGATGGATCAATGAGTTTTCATTGATGTGATGAAGATGGATCAATGAGTTGTCATTGATACATGATGAAGATGGATCGATGTGGTTTAATTGGTATATGATGCATTGTTGAAAAAATGTATATATTACTCATTATTGTCTTATCATGATTGATAAGGTGCACAAATGGATAAACTCCAAAGTGGTCCCCTTATGGTGAAATCCCTCATGGGAAGATGCTTTGCGGATTGAGTTATCCTAGAAGAATGGTTGGAGGACCCATGCTTGTATGTGGAATAATGAGATGAAGATCAAGGAAATTGTTGGTGAAACTATCCTAGATGTATATTTCTTGTCATTCCATTTCTGATGGTATGTGGAATTTCACATAACTCCTCATGGTTTGAGAGTTATGGCCTTACGAAGATGAAGGACCCCCACATGAAGGCTTGAAGCCCCCAAGGTCAAAGAAGTCAAAGTGACCTAAAAGAAGAAATCAGTATTTAAATGATAAAGTAAAGTGACAAAGTCAAGGTGGATTATTTAAATAATAAATAGAAGTGACAAAATCAAGAAATGATAAATGAAGGTGACAAAATCAAGAAGGAATATTTAAATGATAAGGTATTGGAGAACTTTTTATTTATGGAAAGTGGTTAACCCTAAAATAAGGAAAATAGGTTAAGTGACCTAGAAATGGGTTAAGTGACCTAAAAATGGGTTAAGTGACCTAGAGGATGAAAGTATAAATAATATAGCAATGGTCTCTTGTAGATCATCCTTTTTGTGGATCAATGGATAGCTTCTTGTGAGAATTTATTTTGGAGTATTGATGGAGAGATTCTTGTGAGAGCTTCTTGAGCATTTTTGGTGTGGAACACTTGAGCATATTGAATATCTATATGTGACTGAGGTAACCAAAGGATATATAAGACAAATTTCAGAGGGAAGGTGAAGAAAAGAGGGTCGGAATTCAAGGGAGGATAAATTATTTTCATGATTCTTTCTAAGGTATGTTATTTACAAGTCATCTCACCATTTTCGTAATAATTGTTTTTATATAATGATTCAGACCGTGATATTGATATGCCATTGAGGAAACATATTCAAGTATCTTTGGTAAACAATTAAGCTTGTGGGTCGTATTTTTGGAGATACACTCCGTGGAAAATAAGGTTTGTGGCTAGTCCTAAAACTAGTCTAAAATAGGAGTTTCGGGTAAAAACGTCATAACTTATTCATACAGATACAAATTTAGTTCTGACCAATTTTGTTGGTTAGATTACAGTTTTTAGTATGTTGTGTAATTGTTTTATATCGATTCAAAAAATATTCTGTGTGGGTCATTCTCTACAAGGTCGCTCTCTAGAATAAGACAAAATTCAACAAGGTATGCCATTTCTTCTATAACTCCTTTTCTAAGAGGTTCCAAGTAGTGGCACCTGGAAGAATTTCATAAAACACACTGAAGAACATTGTATATCAGTTTCAGGTATTTATTCATTACAGGTACAAATTTATGATTATTTCAAGTTAGGCTTGTTGATTAATCCAAAACTTGTCATGGTTGAGACAAGCAGTTGATGAGTTGGCACATACATGAGGTGTATAGTTGATGATGTTGGTACATATTGATGAGTAATTGTTGATGATTAGTTGACACATTATTGGTATATACTTGGTACATGGTTGGATGCACTTGTTTATGGTACAGGTTGATTACAGGTTGTTTGGCACAGGTTGGTGCATGGTTGATGCACTTGTTTATGCTATAGATTGATATCTGTTGAGGACTGTTGCCTCATCTCAGTTGGTGTTAAGGGTGTAAGATGATTCTTTCAGTATAGATATGGTTCTCTTGTAGTGTTGTACTCTATTCAGTTGTTGCTGAAAAATCCCAAGGATTGTAGTCCGTAATAAAAAAAAAATTGTACATACATCTTGTGTTCTTTGTGTTCCTTGTGGTGATGACTTGTTGATGATATATTGTTGATATATGTTGATGATATGTGTTGACATTTAACTGGTTATAAATGAAAAAAATGAGTAATGAGTTAATGGTTATTGTTAACTAAGGAGTTTTGGGAAAAAGAGCCCTACACTGTTCACCCCCCTCCTCTCAGTGTAGTTGGTGTGTCCAACAGGTTGTGCACCAGAAGGTAGAGGAAACATTTCCTCACCTCATTCAGTAAATATTTTGGGGACCAAAATCCTCCCTAAATGGGGATTTATGATCCATATTGGATCATTATATTATGTTTCTTCTATCTCAATGATTTCATAGTGGAAAAAAAATGGACAAATCAGCTTGCACGGTATTTTTAATGGTAGGTCCCAGTTTGGAAAATTGGGGTTTGGAACCTTTTGAAGCCATTTTGAGGCATCAAACCAAATTTTTGGGGGTCAAATTTTTTTCAGGTGTAATAGAGATCTCTTGTAAATTTGTAGAAGAGTGCTTCCTTAAAGGAATTTGGTTTTGTATTATTGATTGAATTGATGGAGTTAGAGGAGAGCACTATTTTTTTCCTTATAAGGGCATAAGAATACCTCTAGAAGTGTTTTTAAAGAAAATG
>ML791038.1:580578-599617 GCA_009831015.1 Picea engelmannii
AAGAGTGCTTCCTTAAAGGAATTTGGTTTTGTATTATTGATTGAATTGATGGAGTTAGAGGAGAGCACTATTTTTTTCCTTATAAGGGCATAAGAATACCTCTAGAAGTGTTTTTAAAGAAAATGAAAGAAATAAAGAAATGACTGAGAAAAAAAACAAAGACAAACAAAGCATGAGGAATGCCCCCTCTTTCCTTAGGAAAATTTTAGAAATTTATGGAATTCTCCTAAGGAAAAATACTATGTCCTGTGTATTTCATGAAAATTATTTATGTACAAAAATTTATGTATCCGACTTCTTATTCTTGGTCTTCATATTTACTTTATTATTTATGTGGGCAGACTTCTCTTCCTAGAAATTATATTTCCAGTTTAATTATTTCCTCTGGGTCGACTTCTCTTTTGTGGTCTTCTATTTCACTTTATTCTTTTCTAGGGTGTTATTCAACTGTTCAATGGTCTTCCTTTGAATTATGGAATCTTATTCTTCTCTAAAAAACATTTTCCAGGAGGGAATACCTCTCACAACTACCAAAACATCAAGACTCCCTATTAGTTAGGGAGGTATTATTTCAAGATGTTTTCTTCTAGTAGTCCAATGACTACCACTATAGTCCAATGACTATATTTCAATATTATAGTAGCCCCAAGGCTACTACCATACCATATGGTAGCACAATAATAGTAGAACATAGCTACTATCATGCAACCCAACAATCAACTATCTACTACCATGTTGTCCAGTAGTCTCTACAACTACATAGAAATCAACTAGTAGCAAAAAGCTACTACCATGCTATCTAGAAATCAACTAGTAGCACAAAGCTACTACCATGTTATCCAGTAGTATCCATGACTATGTAGAAATCAACTAGTATAACAAGGCTACTATCATGTTATCCAACAATCAACTAGTAGCACAAATCTACTACCATGTTGTCATGACTACATACCAATCAACTAGTAGCACCAAGATACTACCATGTTATCCAGTAGTCTCCACAACTATGCATCAATCAACTAGTAGAACATAGATACTACCATTCCATCAACCATAGTCATGATCTGAAATCGACTAGTAGCTATAAAATCTACTACCATGTAGTCCAATGATCTCCATGACTATGCATCAATCAACTAGTAGCACACAACTACTACCATGCCATCAGCCATAGCCATATCCTGCAATTAACTAGTAGCTAGAAAAGATACTACCATGTAGTCCAATGATCTACATGAATATACAACAATCAAATAGTATCACACAGCTACTACCATGCCATCAACCATAGTCATAGTCTCATGATGACGAATCCTATAGCATGAAGCTACTCCCATAGTCTCCACGACTATGCTACGATGTTTCTCTTATCCTGGTATCCCTTTTCACACCCATACACTAAGAAGTACTACCATATCACTCCCTCAGACACTCTACATGATTGATCTGGTAATCCCTTGTCCAAAGGGAAGTCTTCTATAGGATAAACATCACACCTCCCTCTCAGTGAGGGTGGACATTCTACATCACACCAAGCTTGTCTCTAAAGTACTCATACTTCACTCTAGATAGAGGCTTAGTGAGAATGTCTACTATCTACTCATCTGTGGATATGTACTGGATATTCACTGCTCCTGTCTGCATCATGTCTCATATGTAATGGTATTGTATCTCTATATTCTTTGAGTTGTCATGGAAGACACAACTTTGATTATCACAATATCAAAGTTGGCTCCAAATCTAGATCAAATAACCATGCAAGCAACTTCCAAAGCCACATTGCTTCATGCATTGCAACACGGGCTACAATATACTCTGCATCTATTGTATTGAGTTCCATTGACATCTATTTTTTACTTAACCATGAGATCATACCTGATCCCAAACTGAAGCAACATCCTTATGTGTTTTACTTGTCCATTGCACTCTCTGCCCAGTTAGAGTTTGCATAACCTTGCATCTTTACTTCACCATCTGAGACACATCTGAGTCCATATCCAACTGTACCATGCAGGTATATCAACACAATATTTTTTGCAATCCAATGTACATGTCTAGGCTTAACCATGTACAAAATCAATGTGTTCGCTACAAAGCATATATTCAGCCTGGTTTTAACCAGGTATATTAAGGAACTGATCAATTGTTTGTACATCGTGGGATCAACCAAATATGAAGATGAATCACTTAGGAGCTTTAGATTGATAACCATAAGTGTGGCCATGGACTTGTAGTCCATCATCCTAAATCTTTGCAAGATCTAAACTGTATATTTTGTTTGGCTAAGGAAAATCTCATATGTTCGTTGCCACACCTCTAATCCCATCAAATCTAGATCCTTCATTTCAAAATTTAAAGTGAGTTCCCTCTTGCACCCATATGTGATCTTCTCATCCCTTGTAAGAAATAGGTCATCCAATATCAAGGGGAAACCATTCCCAATCTCATCAAATAAAGGTATTTTTTGGCATACCATGCCATGGGTGCTTTCTTAAGCCCGTACAAATATTTCTTCAATTTGTAGACATCAGACTCCTTCTCATGTATCTTATGGTTTCTCTATGTACACTTCTTCTGGCTACTGGAGCAAGTGTCTCATCATAATATTCTCCCTATTTCTAGGAGAATCTTCAAGCCACAAATCTCACTTTGTACTTCTTTATGCTGCCATCTACAACATGCTTGATATTGTAGATTCACTTGGAAGTCACCAATGACTTCCCTTCTGTTCTTGGAACCAGTTCCCACACATACTTATTATTGATGGATTGATACTCTTCCATCATGGAATCCTTCCATACTTGTTGTTTAGCATCTTCCTCAAAAGTGGAAGGTTTTGAATCAATTATTTTACTTATCAGCACCACATAGATAGAAAACTTGTGTGGTATCTTTCTCTCTCTGGAACTAAGGAAAAATCCATATCCCAATCCTTCTAACTGGCTTCCTCCTCTGTCACTGTAGAAAATTCTAATAAAACAAGGGAATCTTCCTAGGAGGTCTCATATCTCCTTGAAGTCTCTGAAGCTTCGATCTAGCCTCCTCAACTCATGGCACCTTTTTGTCAGTCCTAGAAGACATCTCCCTCTCCCACCTGAATATGAGGGGGAAATTCCTCTAAATGATCTGGTCTTCCTTTGAGTCAAATGAATCTCTTTGAGATCAGGCTCAATCTGAATTTCCATCCTCCCTTTGAATTTTGACTCCCTGTGAGTCTATATAATCTTCGTATCCATCTTATTCCTCTTCATTTATTGACTTCCTCTGAAGTCTGATCCCATATGGAATATACTTTGAGGCTACTCCTCCCTACTGGATTTTGAGGGATGACTCCCTTTGAACTATATATCCTTCTGAGATGGTACATGGTGGGGCCACTTGCCTCACCACTAGTGGGGCCATATTCTCGTCTTTATTATATAGATCATCAATGCCATATAATATCATGCCCTTTGCATCCTGTAAAGTATCACAGGACCACATTGGTCTCTTCCTGGCCACTACAACATTTTTGGGTAGGCCCTTCTGGATATATTGACTCTTCTTAATGATCTGAAGAGTGATCAACGAAATTGAAAGGATCTGTAAAGTCATCTTCAGAGATTTATTATCCTTACAGTCAATATCCATATGAGATACTATGTATCCCAAAAAAGTACTCTTATTTCCATAAGGTGTTAACTTTTTCCTCTTCTCTTTTGGTACATGGATGTGTATGGTCATGTGCATGACTCTATTTTTGGATAGTCTTATCCATGTCTCATCTAGATACCATCTAATTTTTTGCCTCCTACAACCTTTGTTATAGCTCCCTCTCAGAGCTATCACCTATGACTTGCCCAGAACAAGAGAAACAACAAGGGAAAATAGCAGACAAGAGGAACATTATTATGATAAGACCAATAATAAAAAAAATAATGGGAACAATTGTCACAGTAGCTCCTTCTCAGAGCTATCACCTATGACCTACCTGAGACAAGAGCCAAAATAAAATATAATAATAAGAAATAAGAACAACACTCTTCTAGTGTTGTGACCAATCATTCCTCCATAGTAACGTGAAAGGAACAAGAAACAAGAAAAACAACATCTTCATGGTAACCTCCATGGAATTTACAAGATAACTTGTCTAGGACAAATTCAACAACCAAGAACATCTCCCAGAGGAGATCAATTCATCTTGTAAATAAGTGCATTATTAATAATGAAAAATGAGTATAATGATCATCATACCAACAATATTCAATTGTTTCTAAACATTTGATAGCAACAATACTCAGCGGTAATGTGAATGTTTTGAACCTACACAAAATAGATCTAGCTAGAAAATACCACACACATTTGCAGAGAGAAATTGAGAAAGAAGAAGCAAGAGAGAAATAATGGAAGAATTCTCATTAACCATATTCCATACTCAAAGAGTGAATAATTTACAATAGATATAGGATACATGAGTAACTAATGATCCATAGTGGTGTTCTAGAGTGATCTGGACACACACCAAAAGTTACGAGAGTAAATTTCCACCTACTCTAGTCTCTCAGGCAGTTACAGGAGTGAACTGCCACCTAGATGAGTTAACTTTTCAATCAGTATTTAGTTAATTGACTGAAATAGAGTGTAGTGAGGATTATATCAAGGAATCAAGGGTAATGTTCCAATATGGTGATGAAACCAAGGCAAGTGCATATTATCATGGCGATGATCCCAATGTTGCATGGTAACAAAACCAATGCAGCTTCTAGACTCAACTCAACTAGTAAAACTGAAGTGTCAACTGAAGAGAATATTCTCCAGGTGGAATATTCTCCCCTAAAATATAGGAGACTGGATAATGACTAATAATGACTAATAAACAAGGAATAACCTTAGGAAAAATAAATCCTAGGCGTGTGTGAGGTAACTCCAACACCCCCCCCTGAACATCACTATGGTGAAAATAAAGAATGGGTCCCGGCAACGAGGCCATTTTAGGTACCAAAATACAAAGAATACGCTGAAATAAATGAGGAAAGAGGTAAAACCTCATGGGAAACCCCCCCCCTCAAATTACAATGCATAAAAAAAAATATGAGAAGGAACAAAAGGCAGTTTCTAAACAACCATGTCCTTCACTCCAAGAAGACGTCTCAATTGTGCAAGTTTGTGCTTTTTGAAGATTTTGTTGAAGATGTAGATGTCTACATGGATCTGATGGAGTATATGCACCATTGATATTTCCACACATATAAACTTTCTCTTCTTGTAATGAAAAATATCCAAATAAATTTTGAATGAAATTTTGAAAATCGTGTGGTTGTTTCCTAAAAAATGTTGAAATTTTGTTGATTTTGAAATGATCATAACTTCAATTCCCGGAATCTGTTTCGGATGATTTTTTTTTTGAAATTGGATATTTTCTTGAGAGGAATTCAAATATCCAATTTTTTTCTGCAAATTATGCTCATAAAATATCATAATTGAGTCTGATGTGCGCGGCTCCCTTTTTGTCTCCTGAGATGCATGCATTGCACATGGAAAAGTGTTTGCATGTGACTCTTGATATGCATTCCATATATCATCCACATTAATTTCAAAAAAAAAATCTGAAATGGAGTAGACATCATATTCAATTAATTGAATAAAAACTTGTGCAAATACTTGTGTAGAAGACTCTTCAGAATAAGAGGCTTGATCTTCTGACGGTTTCTCTTCTGGATCTATCTTTCCAATCCCTTGCATCACAATCTTATTTATTCCCAAATACAACCTCCAATATAGTGTATGATTCATTTGGAGTGAATTCTTGTGACATCACATACTTCGTGGAGAATTTCTGGAGAAATAGATAAGCAGATAAATCCTATGGCCATATCTTGTCTATTGAAAAAGCCAATTTTCTCATTGTCAGAATCAATCTCTACTTCCATTGCCATGGTTATTTGGTATAAGCCTCCACTTCTGAGAAGAATTAGAATCTTTGGCTTCCACTCCAAATAGTTATGAGGCATGAGAAGTATTATCGGTGAGTAAGACATAAATTCCATCTTTTCTGCATTCTTCAATCTTCAGTACCTGCAAAAATAATTTGGTGTAGCTTTTTCTTAGCAGTCTGTCAGATATGATACCGTGTAAATGTGTTTAACCTCCACAAAATAGATCTATCTAGAAAATACTACACACGTTTTCATAGAGAAATTGAGAAAGAAGAAGAAGGAGAGAAAGAATGGAAGAATTCTCATTAACCATATTCCACATTCAAAGAGTGAATAATTTACAATAGATATAGGATACATGCGTAACTAATGATCCATAGTGGCTTTCTAGAGTGATATGGACACACACCAGTAGTTACGAGAGTAAACTTCCACCTAGTCTAGTCTCTTAGGTAGTTACGGGAGTGAACTTCCACCTAGCTAAGTTAACTAGTCAATCAGTCTTCAGTTAACTGACTGAAATAGAGTGTAGTGAGGAGTATATCAAGGAATTAAGGGTAATGTTCCAATATGGTGATGAAACCAAGTAATGTGCGCATTATCATGGTGATGATCCCAATGTTGCATGGTAACAAAACCAATGCAACATCTAGACTCAACTCAACTAGTAAAACTGAAGTGTCAACTGAAGGGAATATTCTCCAGGTGGAATATTCTTCCCTAAAATATAGGAGACTGGATAATGACTAATAATGACTAAGAAACCAGGAATAACCTTAGGAAAAATAAATCCTAGGTGTGTGTGAGCTAACTCCAACAGGTAATAGTCTTCTAAAGATTGTTGTTCTAGTTACAACACTTCCTTAAGTTGTAGTAATAAAATGTCAAACCTGATATGAAAACCTGGAGTCTAACTATTGATGTCCCATTTGAGTTTTTATATACTGTATAAGACATCTCCATTGCTACCTCCAACTCTTGGGCTTTCTCTGAGTGCACTAAATATAAGATCCCTTTGGATCTACAATCACTTCTTGGATAAATTTCCTCTTTCCAAATGTACATCTCCTGAAAACTCCCTCATTTTATATACAAATGCACCATCCAACTTTGTCTTCTAATCTAAGACATAAGATCAACAACGAAAAGTTAGAAATTTGAATTAGAAGGTTTAATGTCTAGGAAAATGTCAACAAGCCTATAATCCTAAAAATTCAACTTTGATGGAAAGTCAATCTGAAAGATGTAGCTAAAATTTATCCCAATCAACTTTATAATAGGTTCTCAATAATCTTGACAAAAGAAAATTGTGTAGCAACAAATTTCAACAATGTGGAAAATATCACAATGTTCCTTCCAATGGTTAGATTGTTCTTAAGGAAACCAACTCCGATTTCGTGTTAGATTTTCATTAGTTTTGTTAACATTAGGTTTACCATATAATTTTAATCTTCTTTTAACATTAAATAACCATATACTAAAATATAATCATAATATAAACAAGAACAAGAAGACACAAATATTTATCCTAGGAAAACCCCAAACTCGGGTAAAAACCCAACCAACTTTTCTTAGAGAGAATATTCCAATACAACCATGAACAATCTCTATTCACAAGAGCAAACCAACAATGAAGAAACCCTGATAATAAATACTTATCTATTCTTCTTGTCAAACCCTAGTGAGGGCAGACAACTGAGTAGCACCACAGAAATGGCACAAGATAGGTGCATCACTAGAGCAATATAGTGCACCATAGAAATGGAAACTGGTAAATGCAACTGCAACTGCAACTGTAACTGCGATTGGCACTGCAACTACAAATGGCATTGCAACTACAACTGTAACTGCAACTACAAATATAAATGGCACGAAGGAACTAGGCAGCACCACACAATATTAGTGCAACTCTTCCATAGGTAGAACACAATAGAAACCACCAAGAGCCACCAAGAATATCCTTCCCAAGTAGGGCACACTCTCCAAGAGACCCAAAACCCATAAATACTAAAATTGTTGCAGCTGCAACTCCCTAGTATGCACTGCAGAAGGAGAATTGTGTGTGTGTACAAATGAAATGATACATCCATGTATGTATACTAATATAGGCTTCTATATAGGGGAGCCTTCTTATTCTGGGTCTTCATATTTACTTTATTATTTATGTGGGGCAACTTCTCTTCCTGGAAATTATATTTCCACTTTAATTATTTCATGTGGGATGACTTCTCTTTTGTGGTCTTCTATTTCACTTTATTCTTTTCCAGGGTGTTCTTCAAATATTCAATGGTCTTCCTTTGACTTATGGAATCTTATTCTTCTCTAAGAAAAGTTGTATAGGAGGTAATGCCTCCTGCGGCTACCAAAACATCAACAATAAGAAGGAAAATATAAGGCGTCACAAGAGAGAGATTGTTGAGGAGTGTGATACATCACATGAAGGAAATATTTTTAGACATGATGTATCACCAAGAAAAGATTTAGTTGACATGAAAAAGTGAGAAAGAGAACATGTATCACAAGAGAGAACATTTTCCCAATTGTGGTGTGTCGCATGATAAAGAACTTTCTAGTGCGACAAGACATTTTTGAAGGAGAAATATGGTGCATAGAAGAATATTTTGGCTAATGTGATAAGTCATAAAAAGGGGAAATACCTCAAAATACATGAAATTAAATTGGACCGTATGATTCCACGTCAATTGGCACGTGTGGTGCCATGTGGGATTGATAACCTGGAAAACCAAAATTCTTAAGAAACTTCAAATGGTCATAATGTTTTTTCTTGAAGCTTAGAATTAAGAAATATTATAGTCCTTGCAAAGCTCTTGACAAGTATATATCTTCATAAGCTTAGGAGTGACTTTTGAGTCAAGTTTTAAGATGAAAATTTTGGATACCCCACCTCCTAAATGCTACTTAGGGTGTTGGGTATGTTGCAAAGTGGTATCAGAGCACATTTCAAACACTAGACTATTATGGGCTAGGAACCAGAGATGAGTTGCAACTAAGATCTACCAGAGATGATTTAAAGATTTTAAGAAAAAAATTAATGTATCATGTTAAAATAACACTAACAAGTTAATTTGATTGTTTCAACACAAAGGAAAAAGTAGTGAGGATTCAGTGTGATTAGTGACAAACAATTTTTCTGTGTGGAAGAGGCATCACATGACCAAGAGATTGAGTCATATGAAAGAAGGAATGTTGAGACTCCCCTAGATGTGGAATAAAACATGAGAATCTTGAAAGCATAACTTCAAAGTTGCAGGGTAGACAATGAAAGAATGATCCAAGATTAGGAAAAGAAGAATGAACTAATTTTTTTATTACTACAGAGTCTATCTAAAATTCAAGAGCACTTACAATAGGGACCAGTCATGAGAAATTTAGGAAGAAGTTCCTCTAAGAAGAGGCACCATAGTAATAGAGAGAAAACATCTAGTTAGGATATTTCAATAGACTCCTCTTACAAAAACTTAAATACTTGAAGTCTCCTCCAACCAAAAAGCATTGTTACCAATCTTTTCCAAAATTTTAAATGGACCATACTTGATTGTCTTGATATTTTTACCTTCACCATTAAGGAATCATTTTCCAATTTATAGCCAAACTTGATCACCAAATTGGAAGTGATGATAAACTCGATGATTTTCATGCCTAGCCTTATACTTGGCTTGGATATTTTCCAATTGTTCCTATACATATTGATGAAACAATTGGATCTTTTGGATTAACTTCTTGTATTTGTCTTCATCATGACATCCATCCACCACTGAATATTTCCCAATAATGAAGTCTAGAAGAGACTTAGGAAAATAACCAAAACATGTCTCAAAATGATACCTTTGTGTAGAATAATGTATGGCACGGTTATAGGCATGTTGTACATAATACAATTGTTCATTCAAAATCTCAGGATGCTTGTTATAATATTCTCAAAGTAGTGTACCATTGTCTTGTTGACCACTTCCATTTGTCAATTGGTGTATGGATGAAAACAAGTGCTCTTATAAATCTTAGTGTCCATTAACTCCCACAAAGTTAACCAAAATTTCCCAATAAAGTGGGAGTCTGAATAAGATACAATTGATGTGGGAAAACCAAAATGAATTCAAACATGATAGAAGAACAAATATCCAATCCCTTCTCTTGTCACCTGTTTCTTACAAGGCACTAAAACACACATTTTGCTAAATCTATCCAAAAAAACATATATATAATCGTGACATTTCCTGGACATAAGAAAACCCACTACAAAATCCATAGACATACTTTCCCATGGATGAGAAGGTACATGAAGTGGCTTACACAAGCCTAATTTTATGTTACTTGGTTTGCTAGTGGTGCATATCACACCTTCTTTTACATATTTGGACATAGTTTCATATGTATGAGGCCAGTAAAAATAGTGTTGTAACTGGGCTATTGCTTCTCCTATACTAAAATGACCAAAAATTAGATAAATGTGTGCTTCTCTAATTACACGCACTCTTTCACCTTGTGGAATACACAATTTACCAAGATATAAAAAAAAGTCATGTACACGATAATCTAATTCTTCCACTTTAGTACCATGGATTATAGTTTCATAAACTTCCTTAAATTCTTAATCTCTAGAATATTAATCAATGTAACTTTAGTTAGATAATAAATTATGTTGTAAAACAATGGATGCGTAAACAAAAGGTCTAGACAACATATCGACAAATTTGTTTTGTATATGTTTCCTATACATGATGATCAAATGGAATTGTTGCAAAAATCCCATCCACTAGAAATGACATGACTGTTGTAGTTTGGTTTGTGATTAGATATAATGCAAATGTTGATTATCTATATGGATGATTATGTATTTTCCTATCAAATAATGTTTCCACTTCTTCACACTCTGAACCAAAGAACACAATTCTTCATCTTAAATAAAATAATTTCTTACCACACTAGTGAAGGTCTTAGAATGGTAAAAAATTGGTTTCCTCCTTTGTATTAATACTACTCCCATGGAATAATCACTTGCATTAGTTTCAATCTCTAATGGTTGTTGTAAAACTAGCAATTCTAGAATTGGGGTTGTACTAATCTTTTCTTTCAAGATCTCAAAAAAAAATTGTTGTTTACCTCCCCAATGAAAGACATGCTTATTACTTGTCAAAGCATGTAAAGGAGATGCAATAAAACAAAGTTACCAATGAACTTCCTCCAATATTTAAATGCACCCAAGAACATCCTAAGATTTATTACATTATTAGGCTCAGGCCACTTCATAATGGATTCAACTTTAGAGGGATCAATTTTCAATTCACCACCTCCTATTGTATAGCCCAAAGAAACTAAATATGTTTTCCAAAATTCAATTTTTGACATCTTTAGGAACAATTTCTCTTTTTAAAAACATCTATGATTTCCTAACATGATTTACATGATATTCCCAAATTTTACTAAAAATAAATATATCTTTTTTTTTGTTTGTTAGTTTGTCTGTGACATGTGGGACTAACCCGTGGCTAAGAAACCACAACTCATGGGCATATAAGCCATCAAAATCACCCGGGGATCACACCCAACCTGAGGCACACCAACCCTTAACATGGCTAGATTTTTTGTCCCCACAGGTTTCAAACTGGTGACTTTAACATCACAGAGTGCCTTAAAAACACACTCTATCACCGACTGTCCTACACCTAAGGGACACTAAAAATAAATATATCATCTAATTATACTATTACAAAATCATTTGTGAATGGCCTAAACACATCATTCATAACCCACATGAAAGTAGCAGGAGAATTACAAATCCCAAAGGGCATAGCTAGCCATTCAAATAAACCTTATTTCATTTTAAAAGCAGTGTTCCAAATATCATCTTCATTAATCCTTACTTGATGATAACCACTTCTTAAGTCTAACTTGGTGAAACAAGTTACATTTTTTAATTGATCCAAAAAATCATCAATACAAGGAAGAGGGTAATAGTTCTTCACCATAATTTTGTTCAATGCACGAAAATCCTCAAACATTCTTGTTGGCACCCAAAGTTTTGGGATAGATATTGCAGGCGCACACAAACATAGTTTTGTGTGCACTTCAGTTTTCCATGCAAATTAGCAGTTGCACATTGGATAACATGATGTGTGTGTGCCAATTTAAATTCTAGTATGTGTGTCAGTCCAAGTTCTACTATGCGTGCCATAAACCAATAATATATCACATGCACGTTGGAATCAAGAAAAGAATTTTCAGGAAATATTCCTGAATGATTACTTTAGGCAATAGAAGAGATCATGGAGAAGTAAGGAGATGAGTTGGAAAGGTAGTTAAGACTGTCACAATTCCAAAGAGGCTATGTTGCCTGCATGTTGGTGACAAAATCATGTGGGACTAGCACTCAGTAGAGCAAGTGGAGTAGAACTGAAAGTGACAGAGCACCAAAGAAGAGATGGAAACAAAAGGGAGAAATGATGACAAAGAAGGAGTTAGTTGGTTGATTAGTCAATTGTTGATTGTTGTTGTGGGTATCGTTGTTGTTGTGGCTGATTTCTTTGGACTCACTCTGAGCTCATGTTTTGTAAGGTGTCTGGTTGTGACTCTAGTTCTGTAATACCTACAGAATCTGAGAGAAAGTGCATGGTGTCATGCAGTGAACTACTATCAGGACATATAAGAGCACATGGAATTTTCTTTGTTAATCGATGAGTTTCTTGTTATATGTATGTGACTAGTTGAATGAATATAATAAAATTTTTAGTGATTCATGTCCTATGATGTGTTTATCATGTGTTTGAAGAATGTGTCATTCAATTCAATTAGATAAATTTTGCTACATTAAATCATCAACTCGGGGACCTTAAACTAATGAATTGCATGTCAAGTATATGCAGATCTTATATTCTAATATATCTAAATGATTACTTATGCAAAGGATTTTTTTTTGTTTTTTAGATGCATAAATAGAGCTTATATTCAACTATAGAAAATATAGAGTAATTACTAATTATAAATAAATGGATCTAATAAAAAAAAGGAACAATTATAAACACTTATGATCATTAACTATAAATCAACCATAGTCTTTCAATAATTGAATTAATGAGAGTTCCTGCAATTGAAATAACAATAGTTTTTTATTAATGATTGGTGTGTTAGTCTTCTTGTGTTGCAACCAGAAATAAATAACTTGTAGGAAATTAAAGAACGGGAAATGTAAACCACACAACTAGAAAATAAAACAATACAAATAGAAACTTAATAAGAAAAACACTTCTCCTTGTTGGGTATGTGTTATATTCGTTTAAGGGGGGTAAGAGAGGGATTCGATGGACCCCCCCTCTAGGGGTTTATAGGGGGGCGAAGCGCCCTCTTTCTCGAGGGGTCACAGGGGCCGGGAACCCCCTTTTTTGGCAATTTTTTGCTTCTATTTTTTTGAGTGATTTTTCGGGACATGGTTTTCATCAATGGTTTTCTATTTCTAGTTAAGAAATTAGGTTTGTTGAATAATCTGTGTTATTGGATTAGGGTTTTGGATGCTATGTGATCCTATATGTATATTGTATTGTAAACAATGTATGTAGAGATGAATATAGAAGATGTTGGTTTTCCCGGTTTGGGTTTCCAGGAGAAAAATCTTTGTGTAATGTGTGTATTTTCCATTGTATTTTTTTGTTCTTTTATTGAAAATATGTTTGTAGTAAATAATTCTATGAGGTTAAAATATAAAATCCTCAAGGGGTCCCTCCTGGCTCGATGAGCGTTGCTGGAAGAAAACTTATAAAACTGAACTTATAACACTAAAGCATATAATTCATGAAATTGAATACTAACAAGAACTCTTTTTTTATTAATTCCAGAACAACAATATGAGTTTACAATAGTTCTATATCATCATATATATGTCCATGTGAAGGATATTATAACTAGTATTTATACATTACAAACAAGATCATATAAATCCAAATATCACATATTCTCTAAACTATTTTACTCATGAAATTACACATGTGCATATACAATATCGGATCTAACAACTCGTGGGTACATAGAATAAGATTTTTCATCCCACATATGGAGAAATTTATGACATGTTGCATGACTTTATCCCATGTTATCTTGTTGATATATCATCTTGATTTGGTGTGGATCCAGCTCATATAATTTTCCATCCGTACCCATGTTTACCACAACTTTGACTTGGCTCCTATGCTAACCTGGAGGAATCTCTACCTCGGCTAATAGGTGGATGAGATTCTAGTGTTGATTTGGAATCTTCTCCAATTCATGATATTAACCTGAAGTGTGTGCAAACATATGGAACAATGATTCTACTATAGAAATAGTTTAGTGGCCATAGAAATATGTTTGAGTTGTTACAGAATTAGAGATTCTATAGTGACTCGTTAAAAGTAATATCTAGTTAAACTAAATTGCATAAGGAAAAATAGAAATGTGCTAAAAATGAACAATTTACGTTAGATATTGTTCAATATACAAATTTTGTATCTGAGAAAAATAATCATGGAAAAAAGGGTAAAATAGAGTGTTTGTTATTTCATAAGTAGAGGTTTTGGAGGGAATTTTATGATAGGAAAGTGACAAAAAGAGTATTATTTGAGGACTCAACATCACCACCACACGTAATATGTTACATGTCCTCATGAAACCAAAATTGTACTATGCTCCTCCAACAAAAATTCAAAATTGTTGACCCCTTTTTCCCTCAAACTCATTATGAAGCATTAATCAAGATATTTATCCCAAAAGATGAGGATTGTATCTTGATTTTTGCCTCATTCAATTTAATATTCATTCTTTTGTTCCTGATTTTTCCATGCCATTTTGAATGTACCATTTCCTTGACTTCCTAACCAACAATTTATTTTGTGCCTCCAATTTTTGTTGTTGTTTTTTGTCGAGGTCATCCTCTAAGTTTTCTAGGTTCAAGGTTCAAAACCTTGACCTCCTTTTCTATCCTCTACCTTGCATTTTTATTCTTCTTTGTTTCTTTTGGATTTCGTTCCTCATTTTTCTCTATCTATGGATCTTCATTCTCATTTTCCTCTATTTCTAGCTCTACATTTTCCAATTCAGGAATCTCGGGCTTCGTTTCCAAGATCTTCAACTTGGAAATTTTTTACTTTGCTTCAAAAACCCTGATTTTGGCACCCCTATGTTTTGATCCTTTGACTTCTTGTTGCAGGGGTGCCTCTACAAAGCAATTTCTTACCAAGAATTGCATCCAAATGTCACTTTTCTCCTACAATCTAGCCTCAACTAATATTTTAACCAACCCAAAATGAAATAGACTCCTATCCAAACTCTCAGGGCTATGTTGGATGGATCATTCCATCTTCTTTAAATTGTTCAATAAGTCAAATGACATATCTAATTCATTCCCTTTAATAAAATGCATGAGTAATCTAAGGTGATAATAAAACACATGACCATACCTACCCTCACAGGTCACATATTTTTGAAGTATAAATAGAATATCCATCCATTTATTTTTAAATGTTGATGTAGGCATACCTTTATTCTAGTTGGCCTCCTACGTTGGATCCTTGAGAAATTATTTCCAAGTCTCCCCCTTTATCTTCTAGTTCTTAAACCATCTTTCTTTTCCCTGAATGAACCATGTAGTGCAAGAAATGAAGGCTTCATATAATTGTAGTTGGAGGTCACCAATTCAATCCCATGTGTCGTCAAATGTCTCAGTAAAGGATATTTTCAGCTATTTATCATACCCATGAAGATTTTATAGGAAATATAGCCATCTGATCCTTTTAAATCATCTCAGACATTTCAGGTAAGCATCAAGGATTTCAATGTTGACTAGCCCATGTCTTACCATGTGTTGTTCCTGAGTCTGTACTAAGGCTTAAAGTACAGTGTCAAGGCATCCGAAAAGAGGTAAAGGATGTATGCAATAATAAGGTCTCATTCGGTATGGGAAACTAAGGGAGATTCCTACGTTCTCTATGTCTAGCTTCCAACTGTTCCTGAGTTGCGATATCTCGTTCAATGGCCGCCCATGAACGTTCTAATTCTTCCTGAGTATTAGCAGTTCTAAGGGTCGTGCTGAAAAGACTTAACGCGATATTAGTTTGATATGATATCCCAGGTTGAATATTAGGTTGAATTGTCGTGGGTACAGTCATTGAGGGACAATAAAGGTATGGAAATGATTTAACAAGAAATTTTAATGGCTGTTACAATTCGGTCAAAAGATAAGAGAAATCTTCGTATGAAGAACGAAATGAATACTACAAACGAAAGGCCCTTTCCCGTAACTGTATGGTTTTCGTAAAGGTGTGAAATAAGAGAAGAACATCTATTTGCAGGTAACGCAAAATTCTTACCAGCAAAAACTCACGTATACATGGAAGAAGAAATTGACATAAACATAATTGACATAATGCAAGTAAACACAAAATCCTGTAACTATAGCTTGGTCTTACACCTGCTGATAGCCGGTGCAGAGGAAAGACAAGGGACAATTACCGTAATATGAGTTTACTTCACTAGAGTAGTAGTCGTACTAAGTTACAGTGATGCTTCTCAATTATGTAGAGCAAAATGAAAAGAAACAGAGAACATAACAAGATAAACTAATTGTGTTAGAACAAAATGAAAAGAAATAAAGAACATGACAAAACAAACTTGAGATACAGTCGGGACAGAATCGGGAGTCTTGAATTTTCTTTGTATTAACTTCCTCCGTGGGAGAATTCTGTTACAATAGGTACCAAAAAGTCCAGCCTTTGGTTCTTATTTCTCTGTTCTCTTTATACAAAAGGGTGTCAGGTGTTGTCTTTACATGAGTCGGTGCATATGATACACTTGTCCGTAAAATTAGATATTAGATGTGGTGGTTCCGTTTGGCAGCTGTTAGGAGTGAAGCCACTCCATCTCTTCAACTCCGTTTTCAAAGCGCGCCAGGTGCTTGTCTCTGCATGGACTCAGTGCATATCCTACATTTGTCCAGGAATTGGGATATGAGCTATGACGGTTCCGCCTGACAACTGGCTTCGGCAAAATAGCATTCTCGGGCTAACTGCGGAAGTTGATTTCCCATAAATGCATCAACAATATTAAGGGTGCTGAGCTATGTGCTGGGTTGAACTAGATGCTCATCAATTTGATCCATCCCTGCCTTGTCCATTTTAGAGATTTCCACCAAATCTCTCTCATTTTTCTCTTTTATGTCAATGGAGATCCGCTCCATATTTATTTTCCTCAGCGCCTCAGTGTCTCCTCCATTTTCTATCCCTAATAGTTCAGCATTTATGTTTTTGAAGGTTTCTTCGAGTGAATTTGTTACTTTTTGTGCTTGTTCTCTGCTCAAAGCAATATCATGCTCCCAGTTCTTTAACAAAATATTACCTCTTGTCTGTTCGGCAATGGAGAGCCCGAGGGTTCCTGTTGAAAACCTGTTATTGGTAGCTATCACTGCTTCCTGGAAGACGACTCGAGCGGCTTCTGCGCTTTTTTCCTTGACAATAAGATTCTCAGAAATCTGATTCATTAATAAGCAATCGTTTTGAAACTCCCCGATCTTGTTTAGTAAGCTCTGTTGGGCGGAAGAGACCTTGCGCTGAATGTTGATTGCTCGAGATTTGATCATCTCGATGTCAATCACCTTGCTTTCTGCAGCCTCTAACTGAGCCCGTAATTGCATGATTGTATCCCTCTGGTGGTCAGACTGTACCCGACCATCTCGGATAACTGAATTCGCCTATTCGAGCTTGGTCTTGAGGACCTCAATTTCTTTCTTATCGGCCAATTGGGCCAGCTCTATTGCTCCACTTGCTTGACTTTTAGCATCTTCGGCAGCTGAGGCTATTCGAGCTTCGAGAGTCTTGATTAACCGATTCTTTACTTTAAGCTGATTTTTTAATGCCGCGACTGAGACTTGATTTGTTGTTGCGTACGCTCCTAGCGTTCCCGCAATTTCTGTGGCAAACTCATCTTTCCTTTTGTTCTTCCCATCAGTCATCACTTTGTACCTTTTGACAGTAGACCCTCCCTCCTGATGAAATTCCTGCTTAACTACAGCTTTTCTCTTTTTATCGAAAAAGAATTCATTAGGAGGGAGTTCCTCTGCTCTTATTGGTCTCAGCTCTTCGCCAAAAATCCACCCTTCCTGTACGTTTCCTTGTGCCGAATGTAAGGGTGTGACAGAGGCGATGGGTTGCCCAATTTGTTTCGCAGCTTCCCTTGGTGTGCTGAGTGGACTTTGTTGTTTCGGGGGTTCGGGAGTCCTCGTTCCTGCTTCTGGATTCTGACCTTCGGGTGGACCTGTATCTTTTATTTCCTCCTCTGGATGAGGTCCCTTGGGAGGACCAGCAGTGTTCTGTCTAGTTTCAGAATTTCCTCCCTGTTCCGGATTCTTCTCCTGCTTAGACTGTTTCTTCATTTTGGGATTCTTTTCCTGCTCAGGACTCTTCTGCTGCTCCCCTTCTTGACGTTTTTCGGGGTTAGAGGTTTGCCCCTCGGAAATTTCAACCCCTTTTCCTTGATCTTTGGGAAGTCCCGGGCCTCCTAGCACCACGGGGAGACATCGTTTCCTGTTCGCCTGAAATCTTAAGACAACATCCCTGTCTTCGGCCGGTAGGGATTTGATTTGGAATTGTACTTCCGAATAGGATTGGGCCCCTCGGAAAATATCATCCGAGGGTGAGTCTTCGTGCTCGAACCTTTTTAAACCGCAATTCCCTAAATGAGTACTCACGACCCTCTGTGGATCATGCCTTTTATATTCAATGTAGGCCAAATTTAAGCCTTCTAAGGCTGCAGCCTCGGCCTTAGCGTGTCCAAAATCTAACAAGGAAAAAGAATTAAGCCGGATAGGAAAAGACGGACATACCTTCTTTGCTGATGCTTTTAGTTCTTTGCTCACGCCGCCGATTACTGTCTGCCGAGCAATCTCACGACATGCCAGTTTATCGGGGATAAATTGTGGGAGCGCTTGAGGGGGAACAGTAGCTTCGAATACCCTGAAATAAGAGAATTCTTCTTCCACGTACCAGTCTGCAATCTGGCTCAGATTCGTAGCAATGGCATCCGAGATGCGGGGTGGCAAAAGACCAAAAATGGTGACATGTAGGGGCACCATCACCCAATTAAAAATT
>ML791039.1:5504-26650 GCA_009831015.1 Picea engelmannii
GCATTCTTCATGGAGAGTTTTGCTTGTTGTGAGAGGAGCACTTGAGCTATGGAGATGAGATCAGTTGCATGAGGATTTGTGAGGGAGGCCACTAGCATTCCTTGTGGGAGGCTTGAAGCAGCTTGCTTCATTTATTTACTGGAGCTATTCTACTTCAGAGAGGGGCGCATTAACTTGGTAGGTTGATTCATTCCTGGTAGGATATCTAGCCATCAGATTGCAGTGAGATCAGTTGCAGAGTGAGGACATCTACTGGAGCTTCATTCATGTGGAGGGGTTTTCCGATCTGACATCACAGTTGGCAGTTGGAGCAGATTCAGTGGTTCTGGCAGATTGCATGAGGGGCACACCATTCTGGGGTGCATTCTGTGGATTTGAGCTTGTATATATTCTCTGTTGGAGTTTCTATTGTATCAGGTTCTATCTTGTATTGTGTTTATTGTAACCCTTCATTTGCTTTCTTCATATATACACATAGATCTCAAACTGGTTTTCCCCAGGGGGGTTTTGTCTAGGGTCATGTTGACCAAAAATACATGTCTACAAATGCATTATATTAGTTCTTAGATATGTTCATAATCAGTTGTAAACGATGTATTAGGTGTGTTATGTTTATTTGGGTTGCATGTACTAATTTTTATGACAAAAACGACATGCTAGAGCACCCAAATTGAGAACATAACTGTAACAAATCAACTTGAAAGTATTCAAACTATTGGTTGTTATAAAACAACAGAAAACTAAACAAGAAGACAGTGAAACTTAGAGCCTTCCTTTGGTCAAAGACAGACCAAGAAGGCAAGTTGATAGGACTTGGAATTTTCACAATATATAGTGGAGAACCACTTTCTCTTTTCTAGACTTCATCAGGGAGAATGTAATGCTTGATCTCAATGTACTTCGGTCTTTATGGAACACTGGTTTTCTGAAGGCTTCATATAGCTCTAATCATTATAGTATATCATAGTTGGATTCAGCTATTTTGTCTCATGCTAGCTCATAACATCGTGGCAAGGCTCAAACCGGAACATATCCATGTGGCACTTCTTTTGTCATCATGAGAGTTTGTCATGGATTAGAAATCCATCATCCTGAGCTTCTGAGTAACCATTCTGATACAATATCTCTGTTATAGAAAGTTTTTTTTCACTACGCTTATGTTGTGCATTGGAGGTTCTTCAACAAGTTGTCTTCTTTCATCTGCATACAAGGGTCTCTTTCTGGTATACTTTAAAGCCTTGAGGTTTCTCTTCATACACTCTTTTATTCAATTATTCTGGAAAATAGTCTTTGCATTCATTTAATGTAAACTCCAACCCATGGATATTGCAGACGATATAATGGCTCATGTAGAGGTATGTCTGGTTTACTGGAACAAACAATCATCACAGTCTTCTCCCTCCATCTTGGAGAACCTCTAGTTCTGGATCTCGCAATGATTTCATTCATAAGTCTTCCATACACTGTTCTTCATCACAACTTTCAGTTCCTCTACTTGATTTATTTTAGTGAGTTCATATCAGGCTGGTAGTCTTGTGATTCTCGATACAATGACTGGTTGTTCTGTCTTTTCTTTCTTTCTTGGAATCTTCGTGTTCTTCCTCATGTTCCTCTTTAACTCTTGTTTCCATGGAGTTTTCTATAGATTCCATGCCCTGAAGATTCCAACTTCTTTCTTTCATCATAGGATCATGGATGTGGATGGACAACCAGGGATATTTTAAGGATTCTTTTCAAAGAAGACTTCTTCTAAAGTCAAATTGAACACATATTGTTTTTCATGGCTGCTACCATGGATATATACTTCATCATATTCAATGGATCATATTGTTTAGGATTAGCTCCCTCCTAATCCTTGCTTCATGCATGAGTGCATGCTCATCTTTTGGAATTTTGTAATCAACGTCCTCCAACTAAGAGATCTCATGCTTTCGTCTGCATCCTTATTGCCTTCTTGTCTTAGAAGAAGAAGTTTGTTTCATCCTGCTTAGTCTTCTTTGAAGGTTCCTTTTCTTCAGCAACTGATGCTTCGTGTGTCTCCTTCCTTTTCTTTAGCTTGAGACAATGATTCTTGTAGTGACCATATTTTTGACAGTTGAAGCATTGTATTTCTGACATATCTTTCTCTTGATTTGGCTTCTTCCTTGAGCCAAACTTCCTTTTGTTCCTGAAATTCTTGAATCTTGTTGTGAAGGCTTGATCATCGTATTTCTTTTGAGGTTTTTCTTTTGCACTAATCCTTGATTCTTCTTGTGCACAGCAAGTCCAAAGTTCTTCAAATGTAGGATACTCCTTCCTTGTGTTCATGCTTGCGACAAATGCATCCCATGTCTTGGGAAGACCATTGAGTATTATATTTACCAGTTCCTTCTCTGAAATTATTTCTCCAATAGCTTGTAGTTGATCTCTTAACTGAGAGATTCTCACAAAGTATGATGTTATGTTGTCATCATCATTCATCGTCATGTCATGTAGCTCATTCTTTAGACTCAATACTTGTCTAATGTTTCTAACTGAGAAGAGGTTTGTTAGGGCATCGTACATCTTCTTAGATGAATCAAGATGGGAGATGTAGGGTATCAAGTGGTATTTTATAGAATCCACTATGATACTCATGGCATTGATGTCATTGTCTTTGAACTTTTCCATAACTGCACCGTTTTGCGGTTCCTTCTCTTTTCCTTCTTCAAACTCTGGTTCCACAATCTTTCATTTCACGATATCCAACACTTTATTCTTGGAAAGGATGAGATCAATCCTTGTCTTCCATGCTCTGAAGTTAGAATCCCTTTCTAATTGTTTTCTGACTTCATAGAGTAAGTCATGGTTATTTTGACTTGGTCAACCCTCGATTTGACCAAAAATTCAAACTCGACGTCTTAGCTTGCTAAGAGTACCAAGAGATGCGCTAGGCTAGGGCGTAGTAGTCTATCCAGAAATTAGGTCAATCCCTTCACTTAAGGTGCCTCAACGAGAGGGTTAGGGTTTCGTTGCTACAGCAAAAAATGGTTGCAACTACAACTGCAACTGAGCAAATCCTCCCAATCTATCTTCCAGCGGTTAGACTGTCCAAAGATAGTGTGGGCCCATAACCTCTTAGAATATAATGGATGTGCTCGTTTAACCATAGATGATATAGCAATATTGTCACCCAACCATAAGTTGAATCCACCCTCGAGCACCTTAACCTTGACAGAGAATCATTCTGGAAGCAAACCCTAGGCTAGATAGCCAAACAAAGGTGGTGCACCTTTCTCCAAGGATAGCGTACCAAGCAAGAGTAACAAGAGTTGATGAGAGAGTCCAAAACATAACCAGGAGAGAGTCCATGCCAAAACCGAAATCTGCTAATTGCAACAGCTGCAACAGCAGCTCTCCTCCAAACTTGCACACAAACTGGCCAACTGCAGTGCGCACAAGTGTTGCTTCTGCAGTTCTGAGAATACTGGCCAGAATGAAAACTGGCCTCCTGTATTTATACTATTTCTGGTAGACTTCCTGGGCGACTTCTCATTCTGGGTACTAATTCTTTAGTATATAACATTTCCTTTAGCCAACTTCTTCTCTTGGAGGCTAATAACCTAATACAAGTCATTCTCTTGAGCTGAATTGTCTTCTAGGGTTATTAACCAATTAATTAGGGTTTCTTCTTACTTCCCGAAATATTTTATTCTCATCATGTTTACACATGGAGGTAAATAGCTCTCGCAGCTACCATAATATTAACAGGAGTATCCCGCATTTTGAAGAACTTTGGACTTGTTGTGCACAAGAAGAATCAAGGATTATTGCAAAAGAGAAACCCCAAAAGAAATATGATGATCAAGACTTCACGGCAAGGTTCAAGAATTTCGGGAATAAAAAGAAGTTTGGCTCAAGGAAGAAACCAAATCAAGAGAAAGATATGTCAAAAATACAATGTTTCAACTGTCGAAAATATTGTCACTACAAGAATCATTGTCCCAAGTTAAAGAAAATGAAGGAAACACATGAAGCATCAGTTGTCGAAGAAAGGGAACCCTCAAAGAAGGCCAAGCAGGATAAAACATACTTCTTCTTCTAAGACAAGGTAACAATATTCTTCATAATTCTTGTACATACCATGTTTACATGGTTTCTGTACATATCTTGCATATCTATTTCTTAGAAGATAAGATGTTCAAAGAGAAACAATACCTATGGAAGAATAACAATATAAGGATTGTTATCACGATGACTACAAGTCAAGCAATACACATGAAAAGATGAAGTACATTGACAATCCTTGGTAACAATTCATGTGGAAGCTATAAACATAAGTAGCAGCTGCAAGATAAGCCAAAATCATAATCAAACTTGAAGAAACATGGAAGAAGTAAAAACATAAAGAAGTCAACAATCAAAAGGAAATTAGAAAAAGACTTGTGACACTTTGCAGAAGGCAATAAGGATGCAGACGGAAGCGTGGACTCTCTTAGATGGAGGGTGCCAGTTATATAACTCCAAAAGAAGAGCATGCATTCATGCATGAAGAAAGGATTAGGAGGGAGCTAATCCTAAATAATATGATCCATTGAGGATTATGAAGTATCTATCCATGTTCCCATTAATGGTAACAACCATGAAAAGCAGCACGTGTTCAGTTTGACTTTAGAAGAAGTCTTCTTCGAAAAGAAGCCTTAAAGTAGCCCTGGTTGTCCATCCACATCCATGATCCTATGATGAAAGGAAGGAATTGGAATCTTCAAGGCATGGAATCTATAGAAAACTCCATGGACCCAAGAGCTAAAGAGAAACATGAGGAAGAACATGAATATTCCAAGAGAGAGAAAATCCAAAACAACCAGTCATTATATCGAGAATCACAAAACTACCAACTTGGTTTAAACCCACTAGAAGCAATCAAGAAGAAGAAATAGAAGTTGTGATGAAGAACGGTGTATGAAAAACTTATGAATGGAAGCATTGCAAAATTCAAAACTAGAGGTCCTCCCAGATGGAGGGAGAAGACTATGATGATAGCTTGTTCCAGTAACCAGACATACCTCTACCTGAGTCATTATATCTTCTGCAATATCCATGGGTTGGAGTTTACATCAGATGAATGTAAGGATTGTTCTCCTCAACAGTGTAATTGAACAAGAAGCGTATGTAGAGCAAGCTCAAGGTTTTGAGGTATACCAGAAAGAGACCCTTGTATGCAAATGGAAAAAGATCTTGTATGGATTCAAATAACTTAGTGTAGAGCCTCTCACGCACAGCAGAAGCGTGGTGAAAACTTTCTATAACAGAGATAATATATCTAAATTGTTACTCAGAAGTTTAGGATGATGGATTGTTAATCCATGACAAACTCTCATGATGACAGAAGAAGTGCTACTTGGATATGTTTCAGTTTGAGCCCTGCCACGATGTCATGAGATAGCATGAAACAAAAGTGTTGAATTCAACCATGATATATTATAATGATCAGAACCATGTGAAGTCTTCAGAGAAAAACCAATGTTCCAGACAAACTGAAGTACATTGAGATCAAGCATTACATTCTCTGTGATGAAGTCCAGAAAAGAGAAGTGGTTCTCCAATATATCTCCACATATGAGTAGATAGCAGATATTTTGGTAAAGCCTCTATCCAAGATGGAAAAAATTTATGTACTCAAGAAACAAGTTGGAGCTCATGGAGACGACTTCCTTATTGAAAAAGGAAGAGATTACTCTCGAGTTGGGAGGGAGCACTGATGTGTTATTGATTTATGGACAGTCATTTTTCAATTAGAAAAATAGTCCAGGATGAGCAGTCATTTCCAATTCAGAAAGTGGTTTGAGATTTCTGACGGACGGGCATTTTCCAGTTCGTAAAATGGTCTAGATTGGACGATCATTTTCGTAATGAAAATGGTTTGATAGATTGTTGATGTACCATAGACAGTGATTCCCCGTGTGGCCAATGTGGGGTAATGGTCTAGGACAGTCTTTCTTCTTGGCAGTCACTCTCAATAGTGGTCAAGTAGAATGGTCCACCTCGTCGAGCAGTCAATCTTTCGAAGTTCACAGTTGTGAGCAGTTTCGAAGAATTGTTCATTTTGGAGGTTGGTACAGGACAGTCATTTCCTTAGGAAATGGTTCGGACAGTCATTCCCTAGGGTAGACTCAATCTCTCCAGGTTGCACTTTGTTTAGTGTCGGAGGAATGGCCCAGTTAGGTGAATGGTCCAGGTTCAGCAATCAGGAACATGCATTCCCTAGGGCAGACTCATTCTCTCCAAGTTGCACTTTGTTTAGTGCCGGAGGAATGGCCCAGTTAGGTGAATGGTCCAGGCTCAAAAATCAGGACATTTATTCTTCTATGCTTGAGAAGAATAGTCCAAATAGCTCATGGCTGATGTTTTACTTTCCGAGGGCAGATGCTCTTCCAAATCTCACAGATGTGGGTGGAAGAATGGCCCAAATGACTCGGTTTATATCATGATATTGTTTTTATGTGCAGGTTGATATCAGATGATACGATTTCTATGGAAATTGTATGTCTCTAAACAGTAGATGTATGCTACTGTGGTGGATGTGTTCCATGGGTTGTGACTATGTGTCACTGATTAAGTAGTTGTGTGCTACTTGGTGTGTTAGTGTACCACTGGATTGTAGTTGTGTACTACTATGGATAGACACATTTGTGTTATATTGAATGCCATTGTTTTGATTGCCATGTAGACTATCAGTAGTGTTGAAAATGATTATCAGCTAGATGGATAGTCAGTGTGCTTGTGAACAGACATTCTCCAGGCAGAGAATGGTCCAGATAGAACATATTGTTGGTGGACATGTATTCTCTCTATGGAGAATGGTCCAGGTTGACAGTTTGTTGACATGACATGGACTAGTATTTTCTTAAGGCACAGTTTGTGGCCCGATTAGGAAAATGGTTCAGGACCGATATTTTCTAAAGTATATAGGTTGAGACAGATCTCTATGGTACATATGACTCGATTAGAAAATAGTCCTAGATTGGCATTCCTATAGGAATGGTCTCTGTAGTCCATGGCATAGCTTTTAGCATCTATTGGGACAGTCATTCTTCTAGGACGTATGTCCGGATCAGAAGAATGGTCCTTGTATCACTATGTGGAGTGAGTGACTTATTCATCATCATGCTTGATTACTCAGATGGAGTATGGCTTCTAGAGATGATGCAATTGATGCTATCAGATGATAATGATAATGATGCTCATGATCTAATCATGAGATATCATGTACGGCTATGATGATGTTACCGATTGAATGGCATGTTTGTGCTCAAGACCATTGCCTTCAATACCTCCCTAGCTAGGAGGGAGTGTTGATATTATGGTAGCTACGAGAGGTATTTACCTCCACGTGTAACCCTAACGAAACTAGAATATTCCGAGAAGCAAGAAGAAACCCTAAAGCATTGAACATAAGCCTAGAAGACAAGTCGGCTCAAGGAAATATTTAATATTAAGTATTTAGCCTCCAGAATCAGAAGTCGACCCAGATAGCTCAGGAAAAACAGTATAAATATAGGTAGCCAGATCTCATTTGGCACACAGCTTGAAATTTCAACAGTGAAGAAGTGCGCACTGCAGAAACTGGGTAAGTGTGCAAGTCTGGGGAGTAGTTGCAGTTGCAGCTACTGCAATCTGTATTCTCGATTTATGCTCGGACTTTCTATTGGTTATGGTTTGGACTTTTTGCCTTGCATGCTAGCTCTGGAGAGAGAGAGAGGTACGCTACATTGATTGGCTATCAGGCCTAGGGTTTGCTTCTGGAATCATTCTCTATCAAGGTTAAGGTGCTCGGGGTGGCTTCGGCCTATGGTTGGGTGACAATATTGCTACATTGTCTATGGTTAAACGAGCACATCTATTATTTCTAACAGTTCCTCCCAGTCATAGGCTTGCTATTCATTTTTTTTGAACACCAAGCCACCCCCACGCTAAGGCTATGAGTCCACAAAGAGGTTCGGTCCTCTTCGTTGTCCAGTCCCCACATTCAACAGCCCAAAACCTGGGTTCTACTCCACAACAAATTCCAACTCGTCAGCTCTCTTTCCCCTCAACCTACTCAACCCAAGGAATGGGATCCCCCTTCACTGCACACAGTCCCTCGGGCCTTCCCACTTCCCTCTCAAGCTCCAATGCACTCGCTTGGCTAGGAAATCTCACAATTGGGGACTCCAAAAATTCTTAGTTGTTCCAAGAGTGTTCACAAAGCCTTCTCAAGGTTCTTTGAGCAGTTTCCTCCACAAAAAACACACCTACCGACATACAGGCCTATTACAAGCATACAGCCTTATTTTCAGCATCAAACACAACAAGAAGTTGTCTTTCCATTACTAGCATGACTGGTGCTCTTTCCCAGCACCCCTCCCTCCTCTTTCTCTCCAAAACCAACATGTAAAACTCATTTTTCCCCATTGAATTCCCTTCTTCTCCCTTGCTTCCCTAACTATCATTCTTCCCAAAAAGGATTTATTGACTCTCACACTTCTCCCATGCTTGCATGTACTTGGCCCATGCTCTCAATAACTCTATGAGGTGATCTCACAGACCAACCCTCTTACAAGAATTCAATGATTGAGTGTCTAATAAGTCAAAGGAGGATTAGATGGTAATTATACATTAACTTAGGCAATGACATGGGTTTCCCCTTGGACCCCCTCTAGCCCCCTCTCTTATGGAATCATAACCCCCCATCATTATTGTCTCTCTCATATTGCAACCAACGATTATTATTTTTATTAATAATTAATTATACAATTTACATAGTTCGGCCCTTGACCATATTGATCAATATAGGCTCTCTAACTTGAGAGATCCAACTCACCAGCCTAAATCATAGTTGCACAATTACATTATAATTTACAAGGATTAAAACTGTGGATGTTAAACAGTAAGAGGCTTTCACAACAAAGTAGCAATGTTACGAGGCACCTTACAATCATAGACAACAAGTGACCATAATGCTCAAGCCATTGGTCCCCAATATGGCTTGAGCATGGGGGCGAATAAAAGCCCCCAATGTCCTCTCAATGATTAGGGGGAATAACAACCATCTTTCTAAATGCATCACAAAAGCACTATGTTCATTAGTAGCTTCATTAAGTTGTTTCCTTGCAAAATAGTTTGTAGTCATTTGAATAGAAGTAGAAACAATGCACTTGTATTGGTTTGGTTTGTTGGTGGCAACCAACCTCATTTTGTTTTCCTAGCCTTAGATAGGGTATATACACCTATATACTCTAAGCAGTGGAATCACTATGTAGAGGGGTCCCTTGTTCCATCAACAAGGGGATCTCCTACATCAATTTGGTGTCTAGCTAGACTGTGGCCTTAAAAATAGATTATTATTATTTGTTTTCTTAAGGATGTTTTGCATCTTGTACTCTAGTTGTATGAGTTTAGCCACATCAACCTTTCATTAATATCAAGTATCATCGTCATTATTAAAAAAATTAAAAAAATGATCCCGCTTTACAATACAACCCAATGGTATCAAATTCCAAAGATACAACCTCAAGCTTCAAAACCTCCAAAGGCATATCCAACCCAACCCAACCCAAATTAATTAACTATGACAATGTAAAAAGGTGATTTTGTGGAGCAATGTTACATAAATCTTAATATTTGTTTGCGCAAACTATAAAATATTGACAACTAGGTGTATTTCCTTCGACCATCATTTTCCTAGTTTGAGATATATTTTATTTCATTTCCTTCACAAATTAATATTGTTTGATAGATTTTGGGATATTTTTTATTTGCCCGTCTTTAATTAAAATTGTTTTATAGATATTGAAGTGTTATTATGTGTCAAATAACTACTTTTGATTTGACTGATTCAGTGCAGCAAATTAGTTCCTTAGGACTATTTATTAGTATGTCGCTATAGTCTAAGCAGTGGAATCACTACATAGAGGAGGTCCCTTGTTCCACAAACAAGGTCTCTTACATCAATTTGGTGTCTAACTAGACTGCAGCCTTAAAATTAGATTAGCATCAACCTTTTGTTAATATCAAATATCATTATCACTATTTAAAAAAATCTCATTCTAGAATACAACTTAATGATATCAAATTCCAAAGATACAACCTCAAGCTTCAAAACCTCCAACAGAGTATCCAACCCAACCCAACCCAAATTAATTAACTACAACTACACAAATTAAAATTGTTTCATAGATGTTGGGGTATTTTTTATTTCCTTCACCTAGCTAAAATTGTTTGATAGACGTGTCAAATGGCTTATTTTGATCTAATCAATTCAATTCAGGAAATTAGTCCCTTGGGACTATCTAATAATACGATTAGTATGCTTTTATAATCGTTAACCAATGCCATATGTAATAGATTATTGGAAACATTTTTCAAAAGCCACAAAAGAGTGCGAGACTTGAGCATGAAATTCAAATGGTAGTTAGCTTCGAAATTGACTACCAGCTGCACAAGGTACCTTTAGCACAAGAGTATTCACTCATGCAAGTGTACTTAACCATTGTCAGTTTTCAGTGAACTTATCATTAATGAGAGTCGTGATGATGAAGCTTTTTAGACAAGGATATCATGTTATAATAAATAGGACTTGGGTAATTTATAGTTTGGTTCCTTCTAGTTGGGTGCACCTTATAGTACCATACTAAATTATGAGAACTAGTGTTGAGAATTATCATGACAAACCAAAGGACCTGGGCAAAGAACATGATCTGACACCAACGGGAACATATATGGAGTTAAATGTATATGTAACAAGGGTCAGCCTAATAAAGAGCCCGCATGTGCAAGGTAATATAGAAATCAATAAAGTTGTTATTCGAAAATATATGATTTGGATATATGGATGTATTGGAATTTGGGATAATCTGGAGGAGGTTCTTCTATTCTGAGTTATTGTGTAACTCATCTCTATTATCTATTGGAAATTGTGCTCCACATTCACATCTTGTGTAAATTGTCTGTACTCTATTATATTATATTATTTTAAGGGTTTGGTACATAACAGAATAGACAATCCAAGCAAGAAATTACTCAGGTTATTGATGGGAGATTATATGTCAAAGAAATTCCCAACGACAACTGTGGTGATCCAAGAAATTACAAATACGATGCTAGTGTTGAACAATCAAAGGAACATCCAAGTGATTGAGCATTTCAGGGTCTCCTCTCTTCCACCCCCACCCTATCAACCAGTCAAGAAATGGCACATTGCTTCGACAGCATGCCAATAGGACTACCTCCCTGAATCCATTGCCTAGACTGTCAATCTACAATCTCTTGATAATCAAGAAATCACACATTGCTTGGCACCGGATCATTTCATCCTAAAGATCCTTCAAGAATTATACAATGAGAAAAGGGGAATCATGGATTGCTCTGGGCAACCCTCACAGCAACAACTCTGATGGCACTTCTCTCCCTCTTCAAAACCAACCCCAGCAAGTGGTATTTTCTCAGGCTGGCTCAAGATCATGCCAATATGAATACATGTTGGCATCTCCAGGGAACTATCAACAGTGTTATGCTGCAGGGGCATCCATCAACATGGAGCATAAAAGTTTGATCTGAGATTGACAAGTAATTTCGGCCACTGCTCCATTTGACTATAGATGACAATACCAGGTACCACATCCCAATCTATCAGACTTCGACTGTGAGTTATAACAGAAGAAAGAAGTATGGGATATGGACTTTCCAGAAATAGACATGATGGTCAAGGAACTGGTGCAGACTGCAGACCATTGGGATGGTGACCTTAGGGACCCAAATATTTCTGTTAGGTGCCATTGTTGATCATGAACTTCAACTATAGCATCCTTTCACTGTAGTGGGCTTATGGAAGGCAAATCCAACTGCAAGACAATAGAAGCTTTTGACAATATACCCCATATTTGCCATGTAAGGTCACAGTGACCTACAACGGAAAGCATAACATGACTGTCATTCTGAGGTTTGGATTGAGGATGATACCGTTGAATTTGGATACCAAGGAGTGGAAGATGTTCGATGGAAATACATAACAGAACCTCAACTGCAACTGATGGATGTGACAAAGCTTTCAAGGCTTTCCATAAGAAATTAAAATTTTGCACAACCATGTAAAGCTCTGCATAACAAGACCTTTGGCTTGCATGACGAGGATGGTGTGGAAGGTAACTACTTCATTCATTCCCCTTTAAACTCGGAAAGGTGAACCAATGCCCCATAATCATCAAGCTGGACATGATGAAGGGTTTGTAACATTCTCTTAAAATAGATAGATATCTGCCCCATGATCATCACTAATCAAGTTATCTGTTACTCAGGCCTCGAACAGCAATGAATTAAACTAGATAATAACTACAAGATCAAGAATATTAAAACAAACAGAGAATAACTCGTAAAATCAATTTGGCACAAACACCTCAGAAATTTAACAGGAAATCAATATAGCATGTGCATCATGATGATCATTTGACATGTTGCCTGGCAGAAGGATTGTATACACTGATCTTACAACAAATATCAATAATGGAGCTGTTAGAAGTCTCCTTAGCATGCATATCATATTAATAACATATGAATATATCTGGAAATGGACCGTACTTTCTCTTAATAGATAAATTAGAAATTTCAATATGCACCTCTTCCTTTAACTGATTTCAACTAAATCAAAATAAAATATATTTCACCAAACTTCCAAGCACTGAAATATAGAATCCGATATTTCTTTTCATGCTTTGCTTATATTTTCATAGGGTTAATTGCAAGTGCTAAGGGTTCATACCAAACCATGTTTTATTATAATTTCTAAAAGTTCACATAATTATGAACTAAATCAAGCACTGAATCACGGATGTATTCTAAGCAGTCATTTCTTGAGAATAGTTGTGAAAACGGATCAAAATCATACTAACTACACATGAACATAAACCATGATTTGGACAAAGAACTTTGCAGTAGCTCTGATATCCCAGAGGCTATCCATTTGCCCATGTATTCAATAGCAATTAAAGCTCTTTAATGACCATTTGCAGCAGAAAATTATGTTACAAAATGCCCAAGGATGGATCCCTGGTATAAATAACAGCTCCTTAATCTTTCCCAGTATAATGAGCTATATGAGAAAAGATATAGCTCACCAACGAAGACAAAGTCAACACTCTTATATGGAGGGAAATGTCAGTGATCTGAGAAGTATATCATATAGTAAAATACATAAATGCAACACATGATATCAGTTGCAGCCGCAACAGTTCATGGAGACACCATCTAAAAAGATAGTCAATGAAGTGCCACGCATGGCAAGATACATAAAAGCAGGTAATTCTCCACACATCCATGGTAATGAATTATCCAGTTTTAGAGTACACCTCAATCATATCATCATCTGTCAAGCCAAGATCTTCAGGTGTTTGACTGGGAGATATTTTTTCCCCATCAAAGAAGAAAACAAGGTGTTCTCTTTGCCCATTGGCATGCTCACCATAAATCTTGAAAAGCTTTTCAAACTTGTCATCCTGGCAACAAATAAGATTTTAGTATAATATTTCAACCACCTAAGCACGTCTAGAACTTCTAAAAGAAAGCATCTCCGACAATTTAATTTGCAATTCTTATTCTGATCTATCAGCCATGTATACAGCTAGATTGAACGGAAAACCCATAGCTATTGGACATACTGTACTCATACAGAGATGATACCAAGATTAGTTTTCATTAATTACTTCGGTCTATCAAGCATAAACTGTACCCCAAAGTCTCAACCAAAACAGAAAGAAAAAACACAAAAACACAAACAAAATGAGCTAGTTGTATATTAAGTTATGGCATTTTTATCGATCTACCACAATTCAGAGACCTATTTGAGATATTTTATTTCATTTTAAATGAGTTAAATCATAGAATATGATATTCTCTCAAAGACCCTTGTAACTTGCAAGGAGGCTATTTCAGAATCTGGGTAAGATTTGGTTCCATCAATTCTTTTATTGACCCTTATAAACCTCAACAAGGTATCAGAGCCAGTGTTAAACTTACTCTCTCAATTGTTTTGGTTGATATGAAAACTATTGGCTAGTGGCATATTTGCTATAGTGCGGAACTAGGGTTTTGTGGGTCATCTCTTGTAAGGTTTCTCTAGGGGTTCTAGAGATATAAACCCAAATCTAGGGTCATGCCTTCCTTCTAGGGTGTTCTTTGGCACTTTTCACCCTTCTTTAAGGCCAACACCATCATTTCTATGGTTACATAGGATTTCGTACCATTTGGATCTGTAAAGGCAAATTTCTGAAGTCTTCATTCCATAAGGAACCTTCATAATCTGTTGTTGAGACTATGGATTCAAAGTGGTTGTTTCCCAATCTGAATGGGACCAACTATCATTCTTGGATAGATCAAAGAACTACCCTATTTCACAAAGGTCTATGGACATACTTGACAAGGTAACTTTCTACTGAAGATGATGACAATTATGACCTTGTATGTTTGAAGAAGGATGAAGCTCTTGGGTTGATCACTCTTTATGTCAAGCATGATCTCATTCATCATACCAAGGATAACAAAGGTGCGAAGGAAATCCGTGATACATTCAAAATTCTCTTCGGAACAAGGAATACTATTGAGGTCAACCGACTTGACACTAAACTCTCCTTCAACATAGTCGAGGAGTATATTGCAAGGTTTATAACCTTGAAGGATCGTATTATCCAAGCAAGAGGAAAAGGAAAAATCAGATCGAGAAATTGTAAGTAATGTTCTAAATTTCTAATTAATCTCTCTCCATCATCCAAATCTTTTGCTCTTATATTCTACAGTGTTACTTGAAGAAATAATGAAAAATACTAACAGGCAGATTATACATATTCTTAGAGAACCATGATAAAATACTTGAGACAGAACAGAGAGAGAAAATAAGGAAGTAATATATATTATTTATCTCAACAGGGAACAGTACAAAAGTATGCTAACACGAACACCTGTAGCCTGAATGTCGATTCCTGTAGCTAACACAAACCCGTACAGCTCGGGATTCCCTTGCACAGAATGACCCGTACAGTTATGTATTGTTATGATGCTGCTACCTTTGTATGCCACTAAGTGGCATTAACCCTGCTCGGTCTGTGTAGGAAAGATGCGAGCTGCCTCTCAGGCACTCAGGCAAGTCTACCTGCGGTCTACCTCCCTGCACTCATGCAAATCGATTATTTTCATAGACAGCTTGGTAACTTTGTTTTGGTATTCCTCTTTTCTCAGATTAGGGTTAGTGTGTGGGCCCTCAGATCGTGGAAGATCCCAGCCATTGGATCCTCCTCAAGATCAATGGCTGGGATATGTTCTTTTAATGACAAAAATTTAAGGTTTACTTTTTACCTTTTTCCTCACTAATACTCAACACTCCCTCTTAGTGAGGAATGGATTCTCAAAGACACCCAAATTTTTTCAGAAGTACTCAAACTTTCCCTTTGGCAATGCCTTGGTCAAGATGTCTGCAACTTGTTCATTGGTGGAAATATATTGGAGTTTTACTACCGCTTTTTGCACTTTGTCCCGGATGAAATGATATCTGATTTCAATGTGCTTGGATCTATCATGGAAGACTGGATTTTCAGATAACTTGATGCAGCTTTGATTATCACAGAAAATTGTGGTGGGAACCAAGTCTGTCTCAAAAAGCATTACAAGCATTTTCCGAAGCCAAATGGCCTCACAGATTGCTTGGCTGGCTGCCATATACTCGGCTTCTGCTGAACTAAGAGCAACTGATTTTTGCTTTCTGCTGTACCAAGATATCACACCTGAACCTAGGCTGAAGCAGCAGCCAGAGGTACTCTTTCTATCAGCTGTACTTCCAGCCCAATCTGAATCGGAATAACCCACCAGATTGATTTGATCTCTCTGTAGATATTAAAGACCAAAATCTATTGTTCCCTTCAGGTACCTTAGGATGTGTTTCCTGCAATCCAGTGTACTTCTCTTGGATCTACCATATGCTGACTGAGGGTGTTGACAGCAAAACATATATCAGGCCTGGTATTTGTCAAATACATTAAACAGCCAATCAACTGTCTATAGATGGTGGGATTCACTTTGTCGAACTCGGAAGAGTTTAATTTCTTGAGATTTGTGATCATGGAGGTGGTCATGGATTTGCAGTCGTCCATCCCAAACCTCTTGAGAATCTAAATTGTGTACTTTCCTTGACCCAGGAAGGTCTTACCCTCTTGCTGCCAGATCTCAAGCCCAAGAAAGTAGTGCATTAGTCCTAGATCCTTCATTTCAAACTCTTTGGCCAGATCTTGCTTCCAGGCTGCTATTAGAGTTTCTACTCCTGTGAGAAAGAGATCGTCCACATACAGCACCAGAATGAGATTGTCCTCTCCCTTAATAAGGAGGTATAGATTTGGATCAGCATCACTCATAATGAATCCAATACTTTGTAACTGCCAATCCTGGAGTACCACGCTCTGGGTGCCTGTTTGAGTCCATACAGGGCCTTCTTGAGTAAACAGACATGGCTTGCTCTGTTATGGACCTCAAAACCCCTTGGTTGCTCCAAATAGACTTCCTCTTCAATGTTCCCATTGAGGAAAGCAGTCTTAACATCCATTTGATGTATTCGCCACCCCATCTGAGTGGCAATAGAGATGCTTGTGAAAATGGAGGTGTACCGGGATACTGGAGCGAAAGTCTCTTCATAATCCACTCCTTCCTTTTGGGAGAATCCCCGAGCAACAAATCTGGCCTTGTGCTTGTCAATGCTTCCATCCGCTACATGTTTTATCTTGTATATCCACTTGGAGCTGACTACGGATTTGTTCAGGGGTCTGGGCACAATTTCCCATAGATTGTTCTTTATTATGGAGGCATATTCTACAACCATGGAATCCTTCCAGGGCTCCCTTACAATGGCTTCTTCAAAGCAAGTTGGTTCTGATTCAATCATATTGCTCATGAGAGCAGCATACCCTGAATATCTCTGAGGAGGTACACTTATTCTAACTGAAGTTTTTGGAGACTGTACTTGTTCACTTGCTTCACTCAACAGTTGTCAGCCCATTTTGGTTTCCTTTTCTTGGAAGTAGTCGATATCTCTTCCTCTTGGTATTCCACTGTGGGAATGTCTGCCCCTGTTGATGAGATCTTCTCCCCTTGACTGGGAGATTCAGTTTCAGAGATGTCCTTGTCTTGATATGAGTTTCGAAGGGCTCTTTCTTCTTCGAACTTTACATCTCTGCGTAGGACAGATTTCCTGGTGGTGGGGATGTAAACTCTGTAGGCTTTCGAGGTCTCACTGTACCCAACCAAAATCCCCTTTTCAGTTGTAGGATCAAGCTTAGTCCTTTTCTCAGCAGGGATATGACAGTAGGCAACACACCCAAAGATCCTGGGATGGCTAATGTATGGCTTCTTTCCAGTAAAAGCCTCCTCTAGAGTCACGTTTCCCAGCACTTTGTGAGGACTTTTGTTCTGAAGGTACATTGCAGTGTTGCAAACCTCTGTCCAGCGAAACGTGGGAAGGTTCTGATCGTGCAGCATTGCTTTTGCCGCACCTACAATGGCTCTATTCTTCCTCTCTAAGATCCCATTCTGTTGAGGGGTATAAGGCACTGTCAGTTCTCTTTTGATTCTAGCCTCAGCACAAAACCTTTTAAAGGTAAATGAGGTGTACTCTCCTCCATTGTCATACCTAAGGGATTTTATCCTCTTTCCTGTCTGAGTTTCAAATAGGGCCTTGAATTCAAGAAACCTCTTGAGAACTTCTGAAATTTTTCCCATCAAGAAGTAAATCCGGGTTTTCCTAGAGAAATCATTTATGAAAGTGATGTAGTATTTGAACTTTCCTCCTATGGATAAAGCAGACATGGGACCACAGATATCAATATGAATTAGGTCTAAAATGCTCTTGGACCTTGATTCACTCTTGGGGAAGGGTGCCTGCACAAACTTGCCTAGAACACACACTTTACATATTTCATGGTGTTCTGAAGTGAATGAGGGCATCCCTATCACAATCTTACCCAAGATTTTAAGGGCACCATGTCCGAGATGAGCTACGTGCATGTGCCATAACTCACAGTCTCTGGTGTTGTTTTTGCTTGCTAGAGCGTAGTGGGAGTCAAATTGTAGTTTATACAGCTTGTCCTTTCTTACTCCAATGACTTGTTCATATCCCATGCTCAACCCCCTAGGCTTGATGTAGGCCCTTCGATCCTTGAAGGAGACCTCATAACCCTTGTCTTCTAGGGTTAATACTAAGACCAAATTCTTCTTCACTCCAAGAACATAGAGAACGCTTGCTAGGTAAAGAGACTTTCCAGACTCCCTCCCAAACCTTACAATTTCGACTCCCTTTGGATGATAGGCATAGTCATCACCAAGAAGGATCTCAAACCCAAATTTCGTTTCATTCAAGTTGTTGAAGTAGTGCTTGTGGCCAATCATCTGACTGGACGCTCCACTGTCTATATACCAGAACTCACTGGTTTGGCTAGAAGACATACAGGTTATACACACTTCCTCTGCCATTTCAATAGAAGAGAGCGGTCCCAACTAACCTGGCTATGATACCATGTAGAAATAATGAAAAATATTAATAGGAAGATTATACATATTCTTAGTGAACCATGATAAAATACTCAAGACAAAATAGAGACAAAAAATAAGGAAGTAATATATATTATTTATCTCAACAGGCAACAGTACAAAAGTATGCTAGCAGACTTCTTACAGCCTTTACACAAATCTCGGACACCTGTAGCCTGAATGTCAATTCCTGTAGCTAACACGAACCCGTACAGCTCGAGATTCCCTTACATAGAATGACTCGTACAGTTTTGTATTATTATGATGTTGCTCCATGTGTATGCCACTAAAGTGGCATTAACCCTGCTTGGTCTGTGTAGGAGAGATGTGCGCTGCCTCTCAGGCACTCAGGCGAGTCTACCCGCGGTCGGCCTCACTTCACTCATGCGAATCGATTATTTTCATAGGAATCTTGGTAACTTTGTTTTGGTATTCCTCTTTTCTCAGATTAGGGTTAGTGTGTGGGCCCTCAGATCATGGAAGATCCCATCCATTGGATCCTCCTCAAGATCAATGGTTAGGATATGTTCTTTTAATGACAAAAATTTAAGGTTTACTTTTTACCTTTTTCCTTACTAATACTCAACGTTACTTTATTTGTCAAGGTTCTTGTAACTCCTACTCTTGAGGAGGTTTTCTCTAATCTCATTCAGCATCAAGTTACTTCGAGGAATATAGGTGGAATCCACACACCCCTTGAGATCAATCCCATCCAAAGGTTGTCTTGTAATGTCCCCATTTTTGGATGTTTCTATGTTACAGAGTGGGATGTCTACCAGAGTAGCCAGAGGAGGGTGATAGTGAGTTCAGGAGATATTGAGTGGTTTTATTAGGCCCAACTTGCATCGTTCATCATATTTCATCATCAGGATCCATTCCACATAGCTTGTCTTTGGTTTCGTTGCATTCCGACAATTTCCATAATTTTGAGTTATTATGGAGCATATTTTAATTAAATTCACTAAGGAGGTCGTTTTGGGCATAATACTTGGAGAAACCTATTAGTGTAATAGCTCATCGGAATCGGGAGGAAGAGCACTACGGGATAAGATGATGAGAAGTGACTTTCAGTGTCCGGAGAAGCTATAAGGCCAAATAAATAAATTTTAGAGGAAAAAAGGTTAATTAATTAATAAAGTGATTTTATTAAGGAACATTAAAAATAAAGTATAAGTCACTTGGAGAGAAAAGATGAACAGAAGTATAAAAGAAAGATAGGGGCTTCTATTCTCTCGTGATGTTGATTGCTATTTTGATGTATGGCTTCTTAGCTAGAGAGCCCATGGTACTTGGGGGTTTTGAGGGTTTTGACCGAATAAACCCTACAGATCAACAAGGGAGTGAAAGATTCCCATGTTCTTGATCCAAGCTTGGCCAAGGAGGTGAAAGATTCCTCCCACACCATTCTACATCAGTTCAGAACTACTTCAGCCATTAGTTTTGGCAAGGGGGCGCACCAGTGAGGGTTTTCTGCAGGTTGGGGTGCACCAGTTGAGGATAACAGGTTCTATTTGCCTTAGAGAGGCTAGATCTTCAGTGGCTTTCATTCCAAGAATGGTTGCTACCTCCCTAGCGCCTTTTTGCATCAGTGTATGAGGGCATTCCTTAGCATATCCATTATATTACCCAGGAGGGCGAAATTATTGAAAGAGGGCGTAACTGTGAAGAGAGATCTTGTTGTTTGAGGTCAGATTTATCATCGACAATTGGGGTTTCTTCTCATATGAGATAGCCTTTGTCTCATCCATAGATTGGTGGCCTTTTTCTCGGAGTTTGGAGGCCATATTCATAGAGGCCAAATTATTATTGGCTTACTACAGCCAGTGGGGTGCAACTTCCAGCGAGGGAGGTCATATAGTGTCAAGGAACAGAGCCATTTTGGAGGTACAAACTTAAGGAAGTGTTTGCAGGATTTTAGCTCATTGTTCCTTCTTGCTTTTGGAGCTATCTACAACCATAGTATCAATCTGATATATGTATTTCCAAATCTGAATATTTCATGTATGGAGCTTCTTATTTAATAAATAAAGGTCAGATCAGATCTGATTTGCGGCTATATTTTTTTATTTCTCTTCATGGGTTTTTGTTGAAGTATTGTTATTATCCTATTGGTTGTCATATGCAATTATTGGCTGCAAAAACAAATAAAATCAGACCATAAACTACACCAAAACATTCTGCATGCAAACTGTTTGACAAAATACCACAACCAGAAAACACAAAACTTCAAATGTTCCAAGAAAATGCACTTAGGAACATTACAGTGGTATCAAGGCGAATTACATTCGCCAACCTGTGATAAACATTGATGATCTAGAGGAGAAATGGATTTTGCAGAAGAGATCATATATTGTGATGAGGAATATCAAGCCCTTAGTGAGACATTCAGGGCTCAAGTAACATTCCAACAATTTGTATCCATCAAATATCCTAGGTGTAGCAAAGATAAGGTTGCATTATGGGCCAAAAAGATGGAAGAAATCAATTATTGGAGCAGCATAGCAAAGGAAAACAGAGCCAAAGCAGTCAAAGAGGTAGATACATCACCACATGCTAGCAGGGAACTTTGTTACAGTTGCAAAGAACCTTGGGAG
>ML791039.1:67493-89075 GCA_009831015.1 Picea engelmannii
GAAGTTTCTATTTAATATTTTTTATTGGCATTCTAGAGCTAATTCTCCCACTTAGACTTTTATTGTAAATATTTTTAATATTTTATAATATTTTCCTTGGAGAACAAAATAAGGAAAATATTATTTTATTGTAGAGGAGAGTTGAGCTAAAACCTATATAAAGGTTTGCTCACACTTTCATTTGGCATGATTGGATTTGGGAAAGATCCCTTGGAGTTTAATTCAAAATCTTTTAGATGTGCCTCGAGGATCTACACAACTATCTTGTGGGTGAGGAAATTTTTTATATATTTATTGGATTTCTTTTATTCCTTAAATATTTAGACATGTGCTCAAGGAGTATGAACTTGGTATAGTCCTTCCATTTTCCTTTAGGTTGTCAATGGAGTATTGTTTATTCTTGCATTTCTTTCTCTACTTTTGGATGAATGCACCTTCACATTAAACTTGATAATCATAAATTCCTAGAGTGTTGGATGGCATCTACTTTAGTATTATATCCTTAACCATATTCCTACAGCTTGTACTTTTCAGCCATGTGATCATCTTTCCATCTTTAGGATTTCCTCCCATTTATGCTTTGTTATGACTGTTGAGATTTGGGTACCTTGGAAAGTGGTCCCCTTGTGCTTGTGAGTCCCTAAACACAAAGGGGGAGACTATTACCCTTATTACTTTACTTTATGTTCTAATTTCACTTTGATTTGGGAGATTTAAGTCAAAAGTGAAATAAGTCACTTAAGTCATTAAAGTGACAATTAATTTACTTTGTGGGTGAGTTAAAAGACATAAAACAAACTAAGAAAAGTAGGTTTCCCAAGTGAGATTTTAGGATTAAATCTCACCCATTGATTAGACTTGGCCAGATTGGATCTAGGCCATTGATCTTTTAAGGTTTGGCCAAAGGAGGTTTGTTATCCCCTATCCTAGGGATAACTAAGGAGATTATGTCTCGAGGCCCACAGGTCCTAGACATGGAGTACCGGGAGCCATATGACTTGAGCTTGGCCCTGGAGGGACCATCTTTTCTTTAGCACCTCCCATCTGTCAGCAGCAGCAGTATCCATCCCATCACCCTGGTTCTGAAGTAGCGATGGGTCTTGCTCCATGAGGTAATGAGTTTGGGTATCATGGTATGTGTCACTCTGATTCTCAAAACATTTGAATATGTGCATTTAATTCTCTTTTGCTTCATGACATTTGCTTGGACATTATGCCTCTTAACTTGTCCATACCTGGGGGAATGACAGAATGCCCTAGCAAGTTGGTTCCCTTAGGAGTGAGTTGCCACTAGGTGGGTTTATGAAAGGTCATCGTCCATTCCTTCCATACTTATCACTTTTCATCATCTTCCCTCTCATCTATCCCCTACATTGATTCGGGCATTGGGTTTGCCAAGCTAGTAAGGGTTGTACCTTGCCTTGTGGGAAGAAGCAGCTAAAGGCCTAGAGGGTAAAAGTAGCTGGCAAAAGTTAAAATCCAAAAGATCAAACCTTGAGATGCTTCACCCAGGGATCCCCGAGAAAGCAATAAAAGGCTTCTCAACAAGAAAAGGGGGGACCCATAAAATAAAATAAAACTCAAGACCTAGTTGGTGGATAGGGGGTGTCATCACGAGCCAACCTATTAAGTCCATGGGCATGTAGCAGTATGACAATACTATTCATCTGGTCACCACGCTAGGGTAGTGGCTCTTGGTGGCATCACGAGCCAACCTTCTCATATCCGTGAAATGCTTGTGGGTAACATTGTCACCACTAGTCACCATGCCAGGGCAGTGTCCCCCAGCTATTCTCTTGAAAGAAAAAGCAATAAGACAAAGAGTAAAAAGGCATTGAATGGGCTAGGAAACAATTGCATCCATGACAAGGTTCAGTTCACCCTCTTCAGAGGCACCCACAGGTAAGACCTACATTTTCTTGTCATCACTGCACCCCTTGCCCAAACGTCCCCCACACCATCTCATGCATTTACATGACCTAGATTGGTCTTCATCTAGAAACACCCCACACCTAAGGAGAATTAGCCCAATAGGATGTCCTAAAGCCCTCTCCAAACCTGGCTTATAGAATAGCATAAGGTCTTTGAGCACTTGTCTGGGAAAAGGGGAGTTTTATGCACATGTTTGGGTAACTTGATTATCAGATGTGATTGACATTGCTAGGATCCCTGTGACTTATGAGCCCACGGAGAGCGTACTTGTTGCTGCAGGACCATACCTGACGGACAGGTACATATGGGAAGATGATTAGCTCGGACCTCCATGGGGCTAAAATCCCACCAGATTGATGTTGAGACCCTAGCCAGGGGCAGAGGGATATCGGAGACTTGCACCAGAGAAAAGGGAGGAAGTTCCACCTGAGGCACTTTGGCAAGCCTGGACCCAGGGGGGTCTTGCCCCTCCCACCATGACGTTGGCCCTTGAAGGCCCCTGACATCATCATTCAGAGCCTTGATTTCATCCAGTTGAGGTATCCAACAAGAGGACGGCTTTGGTTGGCATGTGTGGCAGTCCTGAGGGGTTTTGAACCCCAACGTTTCACGTTGGAGGCCTAGCATTCCAAGAGGGAGGTTAACATCACCCTGGAAGGAGCATGACATCACCCTAAAAAGATAAATTTAGGGTTTATTTGTCAATTTTATGCAAAAATGGATTTTTCATGTAAATTGGCCATGTCGGCCTTTTTTGACCTAAAATGTAATTAAAGATCATTTGTATTGTATAAATAAGAGATCAAACTCTCATTTGTATTCATCATCTTTCACTCATACAAGTGTGAGGTCTGAAATTCGACCTCTTTTAAGGCTTATTGGCTGAACTAAGTGGTGCGCAACTCTTGGAGGGAGCTTTTATTGGTGATTTTTTACATTTTCATGGTGGAAAGTCTTCAACTATGGCTTGTGACTCTTGGTAAATGTAAGTGAAAATCTGCAATCCTTCTTTCTTTGAATGGTTATGGTATCTTTTACTTTTCATTTATGAGATTATGAAATTGCTAGTGTGAAACCCTAGGAGAAAAGCACATGTTATTGTCCTTCTCTTAATAGTTATCCACCTACTTGATTTTGCTAGAAGACACTTCCATTGAAGCATATGCTAGAGCCCTACCTTTGTAGCACTCTAGCATTATTGCTTCATTGAGCTTCTATTTTATTTCAAGCTTGACCTAAAGAAGGAAAACCGCTAGGGCCTAGGGTTACCTACTTCCTAGTAGTCGTTTTCCTTCTAGGGTTTTGGATGATTGAGGCCTTGGGTTACCAACACCTCAACCATCCTCCCTCTTGTCTTTAGTTCACTTATTAACATTTGTTCCCCCTTAGATTGTTGCTGCAAAAGTGACTCCATTTAACCTAAAGGCACTAGTTCATACCTTACATTTGATTGATTGATGAAAACAAACTTTAAACCATCTACTTCAAGGTCTTGACTAACCATTCCTAACCTTAGATTAGACTAACTTACTAACTATCTTGCTACTGTTACAAAAGAAAGCTACAGCCATATATGACAGCAGTAAAAGCTTCTAAAAGCAAGTGTTAACGCTGATTTTACATTGCCTTCTTTGCTTCTAACAAATACTAGCATATTGCCAATTTTAGGTTATCATTTTGGTCATTATTGAAGCTTGTTTAAGGCATAATTGTGAAACTATCATTATATATACATTGTTGTTATAAATTTCTGTTGCTTCATCTTTTACATCAGCTTATTGCTTTTATTCAAAGTCCAAGGTTTTATGAAGCACTAATATCAATTGGTACTTGCAAATAGTGTTTTCTTGTTGTCTTGTTCTGGGCAGGTACACTTAAGCAAATCTTTGCTTCATCTTATTAAAACCTTTGGGACTTTCTTATCAGTGTGACTTGTGAGAGGGGAAGAAATTTCTTGATACTATTACCTTTTCCTTCTCAAACCCCCAGATCACCGGGGACGTCTCCCCTGGGCTACTACCCCTAAAGAGAAAGAAGTGTCTTATTTAGGTGACAGTTATAGGATAACCTCATGTTACTCCAATTTATTGTTCACTTGCCTTTGGCTTTTGGGCAAGTACAAATTGCGCGATAACAAGGCTAAAGGAGACAAAAGGGTAATGAAGAGGCTCATTCTTCACTTGAGAGGAGAGGAGGAGGAGGAGAACACTTGGGTGCATTTCTTGAGGAGAGGAGGGTGCACAAGGTTGAGGGCTTGCTACTTGAGGTGAGGGAAGGCGCATAGCATGGAGGAAGGTGCTTCCTTGGAGTTGGAGGCACTCACATGAGCTTAGGTGCATTCCTAGCTTGAGGGCGCACTTGGAGGAGGAGAGGCACATTGCTTCAAGGAGGGCGCACCACATACATGAGAGGATTCATGGAGGAGGGGCGCACTACTTGAAGGGAGTCCTAGTGAGAGGCTAAGGGTGCATCCATTCCATTGTTTGGTTCTTGCTAGAGGAGGGGCACACTAAGACTAGGTGTGCACCAAGCCAAGGAGGAGGGCGCACTTGTGTAGAGCGCTAAGTCCAAGGCAAGAAGGCAAGGGTTTCACAAAGGTTCAAGTGGGCAAAGGCAAAGGCAAGGCATCTAAAAAGCAAAGGCACAAGGAAAGAAGTCCAAGGGTTAGCTAAGGAAGAGGGGCGCACCAAGGCAAAGGGCGCCTAGCTTCAAGAGGCTAGCAGGAACATCTTCAAAGGACTCCAAGGCATTCGAGAAGGGTTGTTATTGTACTAGGTTCACTTGTATATGTTTTCCATGTTGTAGATTTTGCTTTGAGGCCTTCTGTATACATCTACTCCAAACCGGTTTTCCCCATGGGGGTTTTTCCAAGGTCATGTTGACCAAAAACTAATGTGTCAATTTCATGCATGCTTAGAATTGTTAGATCAGCATTTAGAGTTGTAAAGATTGTGAGTATTATGTGTTTTGAGTATTACTGTATGTGCTAATCATTGGTATGAAAACACTTGCAAGGGCACCCCAAAAGAACACTTAACCACAAAAATTATCAGTAGAAAGTTACTTAACTGTTTGCTGTCCTAAAAGGCAGCAAAGGACTGTTCTAAAAATTGAAACTTAGAGCTAAATTCTGGTCAAAGACAGACCAGATTTAGCAGACTGACAGTACCTCGATTTTCTTCATGGTATAAAAGCCTGTGGTGGCAAAGACTTGTTGATTTCTAGTGCATTCAGTGCACAGTTTTGTGACAGCTTGTTGGCAGAGTTAGTGGACAGCTAGTGAGCAGATTTGTTGGACAGTTGCAGGACTGATTTTTGACACTTGTGGACAGCCTCTTATCACACTTGAGTGGATAGAAGTGAGGTTGATTTTATACAACCTATTTTCACACCTATTTAGGAGTGAGGTTGTGGTGATACTGCCTCTTTTCACACCTGTGTTGATAGGAGTGAAGCAGTGCTCTTGTGCAGTTTTAACATCAATATGAGTGTTAGTGGACAACTATGTCGATGTCCCAGATGTGGGCAAAGGATAGGCTAGACGGAGCTAGCAACTGGTCCCCTTGGAAGACCAAGATCACTTTCGCCTTGGAAGACATTGAACTATGAGATATAGTTAAAGCTCTTGTGGTGATTCCTCCTACACCTGCTCCTTCACCATTGCTGGATGCAGATTTCAGGAAGAAAAACACCAAGGCGAAAAGGAATATTTGTGACGGGGTGAGAGACCATGTCATTCCACATTTGACTGGTAAAGACTTTGCATTTGAGATGTGGGAGTCTTTATGCAAGATTTACCAGAGTCTAAACTAGAACCGAAAGATGGTTTTGCGGGACAAGCTCAGAAGCATTCAGATGCTCGATTCTGAGTCGGTTACATCTTTCCTTGGCAAATTCACTCAGATCAAAGATGAGCTAGCAGTCGTCGGAGAGATAGTGGACCCAAACTTTATGGTGAGTACAGCCTTAAACACATTTACCAAACCATGGGGTCCATTTGCTCAAGAGGTTATCCCTACCTAGGAGAGACTTTAGGATGATTTCGTTCAGGAAGAGACAAGATGCACCTCGAAGACTTCAAGACAGCAACGGATATCTTAGGGAGATGAGGACCTTGCTCTGTGGACTAAGGGCAAGAAGAAGACCGACAGAGGTGCTAGACAAGGTCCCAAGGGAGTGGCCAAACAACAACAGAGTGGCGGTGGGAAAAAGAGAGACATGAGCACAGTGAGATGCTTTGCTTGTGGAGAGATGGGTCACTAAGCAGGACAATGTCCCAAGAAGAAGAAGAAGAAGCAGCAGGATGATACTGCAACGACAGCAAAGGAGGTTGAGTTCGCTGCTCAGTTTCCGAGAGAGTGTGCGTTCGTCAGTTGTTTGTCAGTTGTTACACCATCCAGCGTCAAGTGGGGAAACAGAGTTGAGGAGGACCTATTGACTCAAAGTAGTGATTCAAAGGGAGCTCGGACTCGGTTTTCGTGGACACCATCTTCAGGGGTGACTGGTCCACCCGGAACAACTTCAGTTTTAGAGTTGTGGAGAGAGAGGGTTGGTGCAGCAGAGTTGTCAAGAGAGAGGGTTGGTGCAGCAGAGTTGTCGAGAGAGAGGGTTGGTGCAGGGGCTTCAGAGCATCAGAGATTGATGAGGAGGAGGAGCAAGGCACCACAGAGAGTTGAGCCTCGATTGGCTATGGAGACAAGCAGATCAAGTTCAGGTTCCACTTCAAGTGGAAGTCACTTGGTGAGAGGCCAAGTTAAGGAACTTGGTGAGATGCCAAGATCCAGATACTCTTGGTGAGATACCAAGAGGGGGAGACTCTTGGTGAGATGCCAAGAGTAGTGACCGTTGGCAATATGCTAAGAGGTAGAAATCCTTGGTGGGAGACCAAGGTTGAGATCTTTGGTATGATACCAAGATCTAGGTGATCTTGGATAGGTGGAGATGCACTTCCATCTATAGATCACGCAGGTTGAGCAGATATGTGTTAAAGACTACTTTTGAGGATCAGGGTATAGCCATACTCACCGAGTATTTGCCAGTAGGCAACCATGTCCACTATAGGGATGAGATTGGGGATGTATGGCACTTTCCTTGGTAAGAGGGAGTGTTGAGATTTGGATACCTTGGAAAGTGGTCCCCTTGTGTTTGTGAGTCTCTAAACACAAAGGGCGAGACTATTACCCTTATTACTTTACTTTATGTTCTAATTTCACTTTGACTTGGGAGATTTAAGTCAAAAGTGAAATAAGTCACTTAAGTCATTAAAGTGATAATTAATTCACTTTGTGGGTGAGTTAAAGGACATAAAGCAAACTAAGGAAAGTGGGTTTTCTTAAGTGAGATTTTAGGATTAAATCTCACCCAGTGATTAGAATTGGCTAGATTGGATCTAGGCCATTGATCTTTTAGGATTTGGCCAAAGGAAGCTATAGGAGGAAAAAGAGTAATGAAAAGGAGAGAAGGAGGAGAGCACTTGGGCGCATTTCTTGAGGAGAGGAGGTCGCACAAGGTTGAGGGCTTGCTACTTGAGGTGAGGGAAGGCGCATAGCATGGAGGAAGGTGCTTCCATGGAGTTGGAGGCACTCACATGAGCTTAGGCGCATTCCTAGCTTGAGGGCCCACTTGGAGGAGGAGAGGCGCATTGCTTCAAAGAGGGTGCACCACATACATGAGAGGAATCATGGAGGAGGACAAGCGCACTACTTGAAGGGAGTCTTAGTGAGAGGCTAAGGGTGCATCCATTCCATTGTTTGGTTCTTGCTAGGGGAGGGGCACACTAGGACTAGGTGTGCACCAAGCCAAGGAGGAGGGCGCACTTGTGTAGAGGGCACTAAGTCCAAGGCAAGAAGGAAAGGCTTTCACAGAGGTTCAAGTGGGCAAAGGCAAAGGCAAGGCATCTCAAAGGCAAAGGCAAAGGCACAAGGAAAGAGGTCCAAGGGTTAGCTAAGGAAGAGGGGCACACCAAGGCAAAAGGCACCTAGCTTCAAGAGGCTAGCACGAACATCTTCAAGGGACTCCAAGGCATCCGAGAAGGGTTGCTATCGTACTAGGTTCACTTGTATATGTTTTCCGTGTTGTACATTTTGCTTTGAGGCTTTCTATATACATCTAGTCCAAACTGGTTTTCCCCATGGGGGTTTTTCCAAGGTCATGTTGACCAAAAACTAATGTGCCAATTTCATGCATGCTTAGAATTGTTAGATCAGCATTTAGAGTTGTAAAGATTGTGAGAAGTGTTATGTGTTTTGAGTATTATTGTATGTGCTAATTATTGGTATGAAAACACTTGCAAGGGCACCTCAAAAGAACACTTAACCACAAAAATTATCAGCAGAAAGTTACGTAACTGTTTGCTGTCCTAAAAGGCAGCAAAGGACAGTTCTGAAAGTTGAAACTTAGAGCTAAATTCTAGTCAAAGACAGACCAGATTTAGCAGCCTGATAGTACCTCGATTCTCTTCAATGACCCCATTGGCCCAATGGATAAGACACTAATCTCCACTACATCACCCACTTCATCTTCCCAACTTATACAATTCTGTTTTGCTGGAATTTACTCTTCACAGCACCTTGCACTTCATAGCCTAAAATTCCAGCAATCATAATCTAGGAAAACCCCCCTTGAACCGGAGGAGAGCCGGCCTAAAGTGCAGCAGAGGGTTGGTGAGGTGACAGTGACCTCCCTCTTAGTTACACATCTAACACCTTGAAGCTTGGGACTTTACACTTTCATGGGTAACAGATTTTGTGGTAACAGGTGCACTTGTGTATTTCTGTTTTCAGCACTTGTCCTCAACTTTTTCACTCTCTCTCTAGTGCACTGGACCTATCTCTCTAGCACACTTGTGAGGAGGTTATTTCAGAATTTGGGTGAGATTTGGTTCCATCAATTCCTCTGTTGACCCTTTTAAATCTTAACAGTAATACCATCTTCAAGAAGAACCTGGTGATGTATTGGCATACAAGGAATTTCATAGATGCTGGAATTGATGCCCAGAATAAGTATCGTGACCCCATTTATGACATAAACTTCCTGGAGCTAACTCTGAAGCCCATTACCATAGATCTGGTTGTGCTTCATAGGTACATCTCCAGGATGGTTGACCTGCAAACGAGGAATCTTCATGCCGCGAAAAAGACTAATACTAAGGAGGTCATTACCCAAGCCGGTGGTTCCGCTCATGCTAGTTAGTCCTGCTTCCTTATGGTTTTCCTTCACTGTGTGTGTGAAGCTTTAGTGCTAGGCTTTGTGCCTATCTTATGTTGCATCTCATTACATACTTCCTACTACCTACAATCTACTGTCCGTAGGATTTTTCTGTTAGGCTGTCCACCATGTTTTGCTGTTATGCTCTTCTATGCTATGTTGTTATTCAATTCACTTTTCTCTGTCTGGAACTATCAAAGCATTCTCTAGTTATCAGCATGGTCTAGAAGGGCCCATTTTGATTGCTAAGGTAATGACTTGGACCATCAATGCTCTGTCTGCCTAAGCAAATTTTGTATGCTGAGTGGACCTAATAGTTAAGAACATATGTTTCCTCCTTGAAGGTCACAAATTCGAATCCGAAGGGGGTAGGGTACGTACATCTCCATAGACTAAGCAATCAAATCACTGCAAAGAGAGGGTCTCATACATCAATTTGGTGTCTGGATAGACTGTGAGTTTAAAATTAGATTATTATTATTATATTATAAATATTCTCAATATAATATAGATTTATTTCCACTGATCAAAAAAATATCAAAAACTTTATATTTCATCTCCCTGGTAATACTAGCTAGCTAGGTAATTCAATGCAAAGAGAGAATATTTGGAGGCAGAGTCATTACCATATAAAGACGAAATTGCTTGGTTCCTTTTTTATCTTGAACAGTAATGATAACTTTCTGCCTTGTACTAGACAACTTCGATGCATCATATAATGCAGTGTCAGCATCAAACTTTTCAGATTTCTGAAGCTCCCTTTTAGCAGACTCCTCCAGTTTCCTTAGCATGTCTTCAGCTGAATCACTCGTCATGGAAGCTAATTCCTCTCTCTTTAATCTGCAATACATTGTACTGACAATATTCAATAAAAGTTATAATCAAAAGCAAAGGACTTGTAACCACACTTGTCTAACGCAAGTGGAAACAACTAATCGTCCACAAGAAATCAAAATTAGCTTCACGACACCGCTTCTCAACATATGTTAGCAAAAAAAACAAATCAAAAATAGATCATAAGTAAACAACTTAAATGGGTCCGACTGTTCTCAATCTGGCAATTTTAGTTTTGAATTTAATCATCTAGAAAGGGGTTCTTTCTCATATTCTACTTTCTTCCTCCGTAATGATTAATGCATCTGATACTCATCTTACTATATGGATTTCCATTTGATTTGCCCCATTATTGACAAGGACAAGACTTTACAAATATAGTAAGATATTATGTATAACACTGGAGGCAATATCAAGATGTGATAAAGCCCTGCTAGACATTGTGTGCTCCCATGAATGGCTTTGAGAATAAGTTACCCGCTTCCAAGGCAAGTAATCATAATTCACAACCTGAAAGCAGAAGATAGACATGAAAACGTTGAAACCTGTCCAAATACAGCTCCAGAGATTCTGGAAGCTATGAGCATGGAGCTTCAAACATATTTGTGTTGACATCTCTTTAAATGGGATATAATTTTCAGTATATATTTACTCGAACTTAATGCCAAATTTAAAAACATTATTTTGCAATGAAGAATTTTTCTGAACATCATGGTCGACAAACATGAAGCAAAAGCTGGAGGTGGATGGAAATGAGCAAAACGAAAAGCAAAATATGAGGAAGAAATTACTAATATAGATGACAAAGGTCAACAATAGATTTCAATATATTATATTTCCCTTGCTGCCATGCTGGGAATAACACAATATCAGGGCTCGAGGAGAGGATTGTGATTCCACTTATTAATTTTGGCAGCATACATAATTTCCTAGCTTTTAAGCTAGTTTCATCGGTGGGGCTAGAAGCCAAGGCCCAACCCATTACCAAATTTCTAAGTAGAAGTAGCCAAAGACATTATGATGGAGTGCGTAGGGATGGGAAACTGAAATTACAACTGGACGGCTATGATGTAACTTCTGATTTTTATGTACTAGCTTTAGCAAAGGCTGCTGTGAGCATGGGAGCACAGTGGTTGAAGACTTTGGCTGAATTTCGCATGAATTTGTATATGGTGTACATAAAATTTGAGGAAGGAGTCAGGACAGCCGCTGTTCACAGTTTGAGGGCTGCAGCCTAGTGAAACAAGTTGATCTCTATAAACAAAATCACAAAACAGCTTGCTAAGAGTGAACTATGTTTCATTCTCTAGTGCAATTCCATGAAGGGCTTGCATCTCAAGGTAAAGGCATATATATTATAAACCAGCAACCAAAAAAGAAGAGCACTAATTGATTGATGATTTTACAGATGTTTTCAAGGAGCTACTTCATGGGCTGCTGCCACCCAGGAGGGAACAGGAACACAACATTGAGCTGGAATCAATGTTCAAATAGGTTATCGTTTCTCCCTACAGGGAGATTCAAAGTTTTAACTAAGGACAAGATAGAAGAACAGTGCAAGAATTAACAAGAATGGATCATTTAGTACCTAGTAAAAGTTCATCTGCATCTCCAGCAATGTTAACAAGGAAGGAGGACTGCTTCTTTTGTATGTGCATTGACTACAGAGAATTAAACAAGAGGACCTTTAAAAATAGATCCCCCATTCCATCTATAGATAAACCATTGGCAGAATTGCACGGGGCAACAACACTCACAATGATTGAATGGAGATTTGTCTTTCATCAAATAAGAGTGAAGGAATGTGACCAATTTAAGATAACCTATCAAACTCATCATGGCTACTACGAGTTTTCCGTGATGCCTTTTATGATAACAAATTCACCAGCCACATCCAAAAATACAATAAACCCGATCTTTAAGCCACATTTGAGAAAATCTGTCTTTGGATTTTTTTATGATATTGTCATCTATTGTAAGAACATGGATGAGCATTTGCACCATCTAACAATTGTCTTGGAACTCTGTAATAAGCATAAATATTAAATACATAATATAGATATAAATAAATAATTAATAATGAAAAGACAAATTATAATGAAGAGATGCCTTAATATAAATTTACTTCTTCATCCACACATAATACATAAAGGTAGGTAGGAGACCATATATATAGCCACTTAATATGCTTTCACTTAATACACTTTATGGATGTATATATAATACTTTAATGTTTAGCTGCTTATATAAATGTGTTTATTCGAAATTTTTCACCACATTTCACTTAATGTATGTCATCCTTTTATGAAATTTTTATTTTTTTCAAATACTTTATAACCTTGTAATTCTCCAATTAAAATCTTTGATTAGTTGATTGTAACCCTTCCTTTGGTACTCTTTACAAAAGGTCACACCTGTAGCGAATGGCGGTTATTTTTTTGTCGTTTCAGCGTGACCCACTTTCCACGTTCTGTGACTGGGTGCAGTCTACTTTCCACGTGACACCTTAGATGCTTTAAATTTAGATTTACTTGAAACTTTAACTTGTAATCCATATTAAACCGAAGTGACAGGTGCTGATTAGTCGTGACCTTTGCATTGGCGTTTCTCAGGTTTAATGTTTGCAACCACTCAATTCTGGATTTAGTATTCTGGATTGATAAGACACTCAACCCCTCTGCCCTAGTCAACAGCAACTCTAGACATGCCCTCGACAATTGCAATGGTTACTAAGGACAAAGCATTTCTAAAGGGGAAGGCAATGTAATAAACATAAATACATAATATAAATATAAATAATTAACTAATTATGAAAAGACACATCATAATGAAGAGACACCTTAATGAAAGGATGTCTCTTAGTGAAAAGACACCCCCGCTTAGGTATATATATGGGGCCCTCATTTGTAATCATCATCCTACTATCATTTCTCATACATTTATTCCAGCTATATTATTTTATCCTAAACATATTTCTTTATTTTATTCCAAATATTTTGGGTATTCCATGTATGAACCAACTTGGTTCGCCACAAACTCCTTCAATCCAACTCACTATTTTTCAAAAAATGCAACTACTAATTTGTGAAGAGTGAACTTGTGTACCACAGACACATTGTCAATAAAGATGGGGTTAAGGCTGATCCAACTAAGATCAAGGCCATTCTCAATGGCCCACTTCACTTCCAAGAATGTCATGCAGTTAAGAGGGTTCCATGTTCTATGTAACTTTTATAGAAGATGTTGAAAAAGCCTGTGATTTTTAGCATCTTTTTTCCGGCCAATGAAAAATTAGCCAGAAAAATCATGATTTTTCTAAAAGTCCATAAAAGTTGCTGGCCAGTCAGCGGAAATCATGGGGATAAAACAGATTTTTTGAGTTTTTTTTTTGTCATTTGTGTTTGTCACTGTTGGAGAAGGAGAAGGGCTTGACTCGGTCAACTAGGTACTAGACCCCACTAACATGCAAGATTAAATTTTTTTAACGGGTTTGACCAAAAACACTGGCAATTAATGATGATGTTAAATTTCCTTTATCTTTCCTTTTTATCCTTTTACTTAAATTTTTAACATTACCATTAATTGTTTCAGGATGTTTGAAAGTGGTTCCAACCTCGTCAGACTTGATATGGAGAAAGTAGAATTTCATATCCCATTCAAAATCCAACAAACTTAACAGTTTTCAGGATTTCAAGATTGGTAGGATTGCAACATTTTCATTGGATTCTATCATGTATGAGGGTATGGGATTAACATTTAATCAAGAGCACCAAGCCCTTTATGCACCTCAATGTTGGTGGTATTGATTGTTGAACTCCTTTGACATGGCCTTAGTCTTACAAAAATGTACCTTTCACTCAAACCAAAATCATTGATTAGGCATGTTAAGCTTTTTCTACCATATTATAAGGCTTCAATTAAGTAGTTTCATCAAACTTGGGAGGTGTTCACTGATGTCTCTAGAGGATCAAGGTAGAGGCAAAGTTTGATACTAATGATGATGATCCAAATATAAGCGATGGTGGAACATTGCTTGTCATTTAAATGTTCTTGCTCAATTATTCATAATGTTTTCTTTCAAAGTTTCAATAATTTTTTGGAATCATGGTTTGGAATTTTTAAAATATAAGTTTTTCATTAAAATTTAAATATTTTATGTAATTTTTAGTAAACCAAGTCATTGAAATAAGATCGGTCCGAGTCAATTCAAATTCAAGTTCGAGTCGGATTTGACCATCGACCGATTCCAAGGCTAAGTCCAAGTTTTAAAACATTACATTGTACATCTACCTCATGATGATAAGATACATTTATATATGTGATGTCATTTTGTATTGGTTCTCCACTTTTGAGTCCTTGATTGGACAACTATCAGGGTTGAAGATTCGATATCAACTTTGATGTATCATCTTTTATTTGCCATTCACTGCATCATATATATCAGTGCTTTCTCTATATTTATGTGCCAATGTGTTTATCTGATGTTGTTGTTGCTTTATATGTTTAAAATTTTGAAAATATATATATATATATATATATATATATATATATATATTGTATTTTTTAATGTTTGTCGTGGTTTTCCGATTTTTTGCCGACTTTTTCCGAAATGATGTTTTCCAAACCCTTGTCGACTTTTTGTCAATGCCGACTTTTTCAACATTGCTTTAGAGGTCTAATGGCACCCCTTACTGATCTTAAAAAAGAGATCAACTCACGTGGATAAAGGTAACTGAAGCCATATTCCAAACTATGAAGCAAATAATGACCGATAACCTTGTATTTCCATTCCCAAATTCTTACAACCCTTTCTAGTGGAGTGTGATGCCTTCGACACCAGCATAGGAGTTGTCCTTGCACAAAATCAGTGACTAATTTTGTTAAATAATTAAAAAGTACCAAGGACAAGTGTTTCACAAAACTTAGGCGCCTAGAGGTGAGAAAGTGTCCAATGTGGTCCCTAGTGAATTAATTTTATGAGATAAAAATAAAAGTGACTTTAGGAAAATTTCATAAATTGGGTGACTAAAGAGACTTTTAATCACCACCATTGATTTAATCAAATATCTACCGTTGGATCATGAGACTCCTCATCTTCCCTCATTGAGTCAACTTAGGGATTGAGGCACCCTTCATTTGGTATTCTTCAAGAGTTTTGGAGAGTGAATGAGAGAGAAGTCGAGCTAGAGAAGATAGGTGCATTTGCTGCTGTTAGCACACATTCCAAAGCAAAAGTTTGGCACGCAAATCAAGGGATAAGGTACATCAAAGAAGGAGGCCATACTGTACAGACTCTGGGCAAACCACACAGCTTAAACTTGGCACAGAAATTGAGGGTATCTGCAGCAAGAATTTCTGGGAAGATTTGGCATGAAATTCGAGGCAGTCTGCATGCATACATTTCTGGGAAACTGCAACAGCAAACTGGCACAATTTTCAAGGCAAGAAATTACAGCAGTAATTATTGTAGCTGTTGTACACAGTACATATTTCTAGGCACAGAAATCGAGCAGAAGCTTGGCACAGTTTTTAAGTATGTTTTTGTGGACATGAAAATCAAGATAAGTCGTTCTTTCAAAATTTGGGTGAGATTTGGTTTCATCGATTCTTTTGTTGCCCTTATAAATCTCAACATATTTTTCTCACCACTTGGCTTGCTGCTTGTTGAAATGATAAAGAGATTGTGAATCTATGGTGAACACTTTAGCAAACTTTAATCCAACGTAACCTTGAACAAAAATATCACATAAAGAGAAGTGAACCAATGAACAAGAGAAGAAGAGATATGGTGCCCTTAGGGAAAATAATCAATCACTAATGAATTTGAGATAATAACACAAAAGACTCATAAGGTGTGTGTGTATATATATATATATACAACTTATGAGGTGGGGTGCCTTCCTCTATAAGGAGGTTATGGATCTACATAAATGCCTAGGTCAGCCTTAGCCACTTAGAATATTATATGATAATGTTGACTAGGTCAACCATTGAACCATAAGCTAGTAATACAATAATGAGGGTGCTTAGCCATAATATGAAGTAACCACAAGTGAAGATTACCATCATTTCAACACCCCACCTTAATTGTAGTAAGACATAATGGGTTTGTGATGACCTAACTCAATACAAATGTGGAAGGGTTTATGAATACCCAATTGTCATCAACATAGAACTGCTTAACTCTTCAAGAAATGCCACCACTCAACTGCTCATAATATGGGGTAATATGATCTTGATTTGTTCATCTGATAAAGAAGCATTGTAAAGGCATAAATACAAGAGAGAGAGGGTATAAAAGTGAGTGCACTTCATAGTTTAATGCCCAACCCACATTGCATTTTCTGCTGCAAATTAGTTAGCATAAAAAAAAAAACTCATAACAGGAAACACATGAAGTCTGCTACGGCCAACAACCAGAAATAAATGCACACCCAGAAATTTAGACACAGATTTTTGGTCAAAACAAGACCCTGGAAAAACCAACAAGGGGAAAACCAGTGAAAGAGGGGCTTTTATTATTTTCAGAGCTCAGAGAAAGAATTCTTTTACAGCAGAATATATCAGCAACAACGACTTATCTTGATTTCCGTGTCCACAAAAACATACTTAAAAACTGTGCCAAGCTGCTGCTCAATTTCTGTGCCTAGAAATATGTACTGTGTACAACAGCTACAATAATTACTGATGTAATTTCTTGCCTTGAAAATGCGCCAGTTTGCTGTTGCAGTTTCCCAGAAATGTATGCATGCAGACTGCCTCGAATTTCATGCCAAATCTTCCCAGAAATTCTTGCTGCAATTAGTGTCTTGGCTCGTTAGTGCACTAGAAAGGAAGTGAAAAACCAAGCAAAAATGCTGAAAAATAGAATTGCACTGGTGCACCTAAGAGATGTTGATATTATGGTAGTTGCGGGAGGTATTAACCTCTACGTGTTACCTTTGACGAGTCTAGAATATTCCAGAAAGCAAGAGAAACCCTGGAAGGTTAGGAAATAACCTTAGAAGACAAGTCGGCTCAAGATAATAATTTATATTAAATTATTATCCTCCAGAAGTAGAAGTCGACCCAGTTAGATCACTTGGAGGACTATAAATAAGAGGACGCTAGAGCTCATTTGTCACACTCTCACAACTGCATAACGACAAGTGGTGTGCATGACTTAAGGAGAGTTGCAGCTGCTGCAGTGGTGGCTTGGTCTTTGGTTGTGGTTGGACTTTCTGCTTGGTTATGGTTTGGACTTTCTGCTTGGTATGCTAGCTTTAGAGAAAGGTACGCTACCTTGGTTGGCTATTGGTTATAGGGTTTGCTTCGGGAATTATTCTATCTATCAAGATTAAGGTGCTCGGGGGTGGCCTTTGTGCCTATGGTTGGGTGACAATATTGAGATATTGTCTACGGTGAAACGAGCACACCTATTATTGTAATAAGTTATGGGCCCATACTATCTTCAAACAATCTAACCGTTGGAAGGTAGATTGGGAGGATTTGCTCAATTGCAGTTGCAGTTGCAGTTGCAATCAAAGTTTTACTGCTACAACGAAACCCTAACCCTCGTGTTGAGGCACCTTAAGTGAAGCGCTTGACCTAATTCGGATAACCTAGTGTGCCCTCACCTAGCGCACCTCCTGGTACTCTCAGCAAGCCAAGACATTAAGTTTGAAATTTTGGTCAAAGTCAACATTTGACCAAGTCATAATCTAAGGTTGACCAATCAAAAGTCAAAATGAAAGGTAGTTATGAAGACAAAAGACCTAGCATGAAGAAAGTGTATGTTGTGCCCAAGAGAGATCTATTAAAAGGAACATTATGAGGTTTACCAATCCTCTAGCAGCTAAACCTCTAGTCCAGCAAAGTCATTCTACGGTTTACTGTCACAGTTGGGTAACAAAGGTATGTACCTATACATGTTCTTTTAATTTGTATCATTAGCATGAGTGTGTTTACAGGGAATGTACAAGGGATCTTGTTCAAAGCAGTGATCTTGGATTCAGTGCACTCAAAAGATATACACACTCTCCAGAAAGCATATTGTTCTAAGTATAAGGGACAGGTCGGAAAAGGATACTTGTCTTAGAAGAAAAGCAATCCAAGTGGAACAATAGAAAGACTCCAAGTTCGCATATCAAGTTTGACATCTTTATTACTATCACTTAAGTGAGTATTGATAAGTACTTAGTAGCTTATACTACTCAATGTACTTATTTGTAAGCATGAACTAACACCTTCTCTAGGAGATATTTCTTGTTCTTGTTCTCAGACAAGATCATCTTAGTATTGCTACCAAGAAACTATCCTTCATATGAAAAATGTTGTATCGAAAACACTGTTGTTCTGGTTGTCTCGGGCAAGTTATCTCCTGAATGCTATCGTGAAGATTTCTTTCCAAGCTTGTACCCTTGTGAAATATGTTGAAAAACCTTAATGAACAATCCTTGTGAAAGTTGTCATAGAAGAAGTTTATAAGGATGACACAATACTTGCAACAACTGCCAGATGGGCAACTATCAAAACAGATAGAAACAAACTTAAAGAGACTCGGAGGGAGTCAAACTCGAAGGAAGTCAATAATCAAAAGGAAACCAAAACAGGCTTGTGACACTTTGCAGAAAGCAAAGAGAGATGCAACAGACGAAAGAATGGACTCTCTCAGATAGAGGGAATTGATTGCAGAAACATGTAGTCTCGGAATAAAAACAAGGAAGTTCTAGATATTGCTCATTCAAGCATGACGTCGGGATTAGGAGGGAGTTAATCCCCAATGATATGATCCATTCAAGAATTCGTGAAGACTTATAAATGGAAGCTTTGATACATACAAGGCGAGATTTGGGGCTAGAGGGTTCTCCTGGAAGGGGGGAGAAGACTATGATGACAGCTTGTTCCAGTAACCAGATATACCTCTACCTGAGCCATTATATCTCCTGCAGTATTCATGGGTTGGAGTTTACACCAGATGGATGAAAAGACTATTCTTCTCATCAGAGTAATTTAAGAAGAAGCATATGTAGAGCAACCTCAAGGTTTTGAAGTACACCAGAAAGAAACCCATGTATGCAGATAAAAGAAAACCTTGTATGGATTCAAGCAACTTGGCGCAAAGCCTCTCATGTACAGCAAAAGCATGGTGAAAACTTCCTATGACAGAGGAAGTGTATGAAAACGATTCTTCAGAAGCCCGAGATGATGGATTACAAACGATCCATGGCAAACTCCCACGATGATAGATCTGAAGAAGTTGAGAGACTCTGATCTAGTAGACCCGTCCTTGTATCGACAATTGAATGGCTCGTTGATGTATTTGGAGAATACTGAGCCAGATATTTGCTTTGATGTGAAAATAGTTCCAAGTGGAACCTAACCATGAGAATTGAATAATTGCAAAGCATGCCTTGAAATGTCTTTGTGAGACGTTCGAGTTATGATATACAGTTGCATGGATTTATGGATTCAGATTTGGCAGGGAGTGCAGATAATAGAAGAAGTACTTCTTGGATATGTTTCAGTTTGCCACGATATCATGGGCTAGCAGGAAACAGAAGTCTAATGCACTCAGCACTGCAGAAGCGAAGCATATTGCAGCTTGTGATGCTTGTACAAAAGCAGTGTGGCTCCGTAAGCTGGTTTCTAGACTATTTGATCAGGTGTTGGATTCAACCGTGATATATTGTGATAACCAAAGCTATGTGGACTCTCAGAGAACTCGGTGTTCCATGACAGGTCAAAGCACATTGAGATCAAGTACTCTTTTCTCCGTGATAAAGTCGAGAGGAGAGAAGTAGTTCTCCGATATATCTCCACAGATGAGCAGATAGAAGATATTTTGGTAAAGCCTCTATCCAAGATTAAAAGTTTTCGTACTTAAGGGACAAGTTGGGACTTGTGGAGATGACTTCCTTATTGGAAAGGGAAGTGATTGCTCCCCATGTTGGGAGGGAGCACTGATATGTTATTGATATATGGACAGTCATTTTCCAGTTTGGAAAATGGTCCAGGTTGGGCAATCACTTTCCAGTCGAGAAAGTGGTCCAAGATTCTTGATGGACAATCATTTTCCAGTTTGGAAAATGGTCCAGGTTGGGCAATCACTTTCCAGTCCAGAAAGTGGTCCAAGATTTCCGACGGACAGTCATTTTCCAGTTCGGAAAATGGTCCAAAACGGACAATCATTTTCGTAACGAAAATGGTCCGACAAATTGTTGATGTACCATAGACAGTGATTCTCCTTGTGGCCAGTGTGGGGGAATGGTGTCAAATCAAATATGAAGGGTGCATACCTGGAGCATGCATTTGTCAGATTGCTTGCTTGATCTGCACGATGTTTGAATGAATAATGACACACTTCACAACTTGTACTTGGCCCTCATGATACAACAATTCTCGAGCTCTTTTACTTCTTAAAGTTTTAATGTGGGAAGAAACGAGATACAGCTATCAATATCATTTGATATGAATCAAGTGCTTCGAAAGGGCTAAGTCCTATATCACAGAACATATAGTTTATCTAGATCATCTTCTTTTGTTCTTTTCCGATCAGGTTCATCTTCTCCTGCAAAATTGGCATGATGCCTTTGAAACTTCCTGGTTTTATCTTGGCCTTTTACTTGGGGACAATTTCTTGCAATATGTCCCATCTTCTGGCAAATGAAGCATTTGAAGCTTGAGAGATCTTTATGAGAATCTTGTCCTTTACGAGGCTTCTGAAATCTTTTGTGAGAGTGAACTTCTTTCTTGTTCTTTCTTTTTTTGCGTGAGTTGTTAGCGCTTGATCTTCATTGCTTTCTATCTTTTCCTTTCTTGCCTCTAATCTGACTTCTTCTTGAGCACAGTCTTCCCACAACCTGCTGAACTTAGTTAACTTTCTTCTAGAGCAAATTCCTTGGATGAAGGATTCCCAAGAATTTGGAAGACCATTTAATGTGGTCATCATTATCTCAGCTTCTTCGATTGAGTCTCCAATAGCTTCAAGTTGTTCTTTAATCTGGGAAACTCTTGTGAAGTAAGATTGTATGGTTTCTGAGTTTTGCATCTTAACATTCTTGAGTTGTGTCCTCAAGGTCATTTTTCGATTGATGTTCTTGCCTACAAATAGACAGGATAAGGCATCCATCATTTGCTTTGGGGTTTTTAATGCTGAAACATGAGGAATCAAATTGTTCTTGATGGAATCGACAATGATCCTCTTTGCTTTGATTAGATCCTTCTTATATTTGGCTTTGGCCAGATCCCTCTAGCTCTTCAATATCTTGTTCAACAAAACTTACAAGGTCATTCTCTTCTAGAATGAGCTCACTATGTACTTCCATTCTCAGAAGTCATTGGCTCCTTCAAGCTTTTCGTCAAGCTTGGTACTGGTAGTCATCCTACTCGGAACAAGTAAAAATAACAAATAACTTTTCAAGATGAGGATCTTAGACCTTACCAGAAAGATTGTTGAGTCAAAGATGAAATCTGTCACAAAATCTGCAGCAACTGCAACCAAACCTAAGGTTTATTAGGAAACCCTAATTTTTCAAATTGTGAAATCTTAAGCTATGATCCAGGGAATGGATTTGCCCTACCTAGGCGAGTTCCTAGGTGTGGTACTTTCTCCAACGTCCTTCTTAAACA
>ML791039.1:99275-161545 GCA_009831015.1 Picea engelmannii
AAAAAATCAAATTTCTTGGATCTGAAAACTGAACTCACCAAAAGATGTGTTGGACTGAGGCGAGTATGCTGGTACAATCAGATTTCTAAAAATCCAAATTTTACCCCTTCAAACTTGATTTGCGGATTTATGCACTGGTGCTTCTGGTCTTCTGGTACTTCTAGTACTTCTGGTACTCTGGTTTTCTAGTACTTTGTGAAAACTAGGGTTTCACTTTCCGAGAGATCTAGCCACTGAAAATGTGTGCTGAAGATGCCAAAATGTTCCTTGAGGTAGGGTGCACCTTTCTAAATAGATTTGGGGCTGAAAACCTTCTTCAATGAAAAGCCCTAATTTTCATGTACGACAACAGTGACGTTTTTCTTTTTTCTGTGAAAGATGTTCTCTTCAACTTAGCTCTAATACCATGTTAAGGTTTAAGCTATTATTAGGTTACTTTCAATTTACTAGATAACAATAGCATAGACGGGATCACTGAGAGAAACACAATCACAAGAGTAAACAAGCATTTATCATGGAAAACCCTCAAGGGGAAGAAAACCCAACAAAACTTCCTTAATATAGATAGTCAATGCAATGCCAAGATAATGAACCAAACAACAGAGAATATCCAACACTAAGCAACATGCCTCTCACTCTTCCTTCTTCCAGCAAYCGACAACTGCAGCTTCCTTCAAAACTTGCACACTAGATGAGTGAGTTGAGTGTGTGTTCAAATGATGCGCTGGCCTCTCTTATTTATACAATTCTGGCACGTGTGGAAGTGTCTCTTCACTGGCAGGGCCGACTTCTTCTTCTGGGTGGTTATAACCACCTTTAATATATTCTGGGGCCGACTTCTTATTTAGCCTATTACAATTAGGGTTTGACCAATCCGCAAAAGGGGATTTGGTCAATTACAATGACCGTCATGATCAATCCACAAAAGGGAATTGATCTAATCAATAATAAATATATTTTATCTTTATCCACAAAAGGGGATAAGAATATTCTTTGTAGTTACACAATATTTTAACAACTTGAACACATGAACAGTTGAACAGGCTGAGCAACTAAGAGAGAGAGTGCAAGTAGCAAGGAAAGAAGCATTTCTAGGCAACACACAGTTCCGTACAGTCATATGGAACAAGTGTGTACAGCAATACAGAAGTCCGTATTAGATTTTTAGTCACCTAGGGCCTAGGCTCACAGAAATTGTCAATAAACGCGTTCCTAATAACGCTTGATCGTTTCTTTATACGTGTGGGCATGTATATCTAATCCTGACAATTTGTCATAACTTGAAAACCATAATAAAGCTGACAATCATTGTATGTCCAAAGCAATTAAAGTGGTAAAAAGACTGTTATAACTTATCGGCCATGTTCAGTGCCCAGAAGAAACATAAGTTGAGCATAATCTGGTCCACATTTGGTATAAGACGATAATCACAGAGAAAACTTTACCTCAACTCTGACAAAATAGAATTGCCATCTGCAGAAATTTCCGCTACTTTAATGCTTTTCGGAGGTGGGGGCAGCCAATCTTCTTCTTCAGATTCTTTGACATCTGCAACAGGCATGATGCCTTTAATGGTTCCTTCCCTGCCCTGCAGCAAAAGCCATCAAAAATTATTTACCGGGAAGTACATCATTCATCCCTGTAAGAACATATCTGCTCCTAAGAACCAATTTTGCCATTGACCAAAATAGATAACGACCTACCAACAATAAAAAGGCCACTTCTTTTCAAATTTAAATGTTGTTTTAAAACAAAATATGGATTCCCTCACCCACCCAACAAAAACCTATTTGTGAGTATTAGCAGTATTAAATTTCTCATGACCAGTTCTGGAAAATTTGAAACAAAGGCGCCATACTCAACTAGGAGAATGACTAGGCAAGGACAAAGAGTAAAAATTGACTTGGACTTAGGAAAAACTCATGAATTGAGTCAGGGAAAAATAAATGTACTAAATTTCACAAACTATATAGAATTTTATTGATATGGAAGTTCATAATGTCAATATAAAGAAAAAATTTAATACCTAATTTCAAAGTGCATAGATCATACTAAATACTACAAAATGACATGAATTCTGGACAGATGAGTGGTCTGCTCGCTGTCTGCTGTGAAATCAGATCATAAAAACAAGCATAATGAGAGCTGTTTTGGTTTTTTTTCTTTTATATTTAGACGACTAAGTCAATCTAACTTGCATAAGACTCGTGGGTCGGACTCCTTAGATCAAGCTAACTTGCAATTGACTTGTTAGTTTCCTCAAAGAGCAGAGTCAAACTCGGGAGTTGACTTGGACTGGAAAGACTCTGGTAACGCTGATCTTAAAAGTGGCTATATGATGATACAAAATCGTGATCGTGGAACCAAGGGCAAGTTTAAGGAGCCATCATCTTTTTGACAGTCTAGGAATCTTTGCAAATCATCATCGTCTTCGACATATTAAACATCGAAAATTTACGAAAACCTACCATTTTCTTTCCCTGGTTTCAGGAAATAAAGTCGACTTTTAAAACAAACTGAGTTTGCCTTGTAAAGTTATATTCTTTCATAGCAAAATGGTAAAACTTAAATTTCTTAAGCATCTTCAATATGCCAAATATGGAAAATTTGCAAAAGCAAAAACGTACAATTTTCTTTCCAAGGTTTCAGAAATAAAGTTTCTTTTAAAAAAAACTGATTTTATTTGCAAATTTAAATATTTTTGGACACCAAAATGGCAAAGATAAGCTGATTTAATTTCTGTGTGCTGCACTGCCAATCAAATGTTCCGGAATTATTGTTATTATTATTATTAAAGAAAGAGTTATTATTATTAGTAAAGAAAGAAATAAAACTATGGAACTCTTACATAGTAACTAGCACGTTTCTTCCCATTGGGTCTGAAAAAAAGATCTGCCTCAATGATCTCGAGAGCTTCACCGTCACTATCATCTGCGTCCAAAGAAACGAATAACTTCAGACATGGCTGCCCTAAACCTTAAACCCTGAATCCCATGGAAAAATAGTATCCAAGGGTTTTAGCTCCCGAAAAAAGGTCGGGGTAGCTAGATTGAGATGATAAAGCATAAAGAAAATTTCCACAGTAGCTCGACACTAACCATCCTCACCAACTATGGTGGGCTGAATGTGACTGTAATCAAAAAGGGGTTCATAGCCGTCGTCCTCGTCCTCCTGTAATTACAACAAAAATTGAAGTTAAAGTATTCTTCATGCACATAAACAAAATCCACCGTCGGGGAATCTGAAACTGGGCTCGTACATTTTGTGGTGTAGAACTTGATGAAGGACTCCCCATTTTCAACCGGAATCTGCAGAATTATGATAGGGGGGCGGATATGTGTAAAATAAAGTATATGGCGGTTCAAATTTAGTAGAATTGAATTTGGCCGTAAATTGGGCGCCTCCCGACCTCCCCGCAATTTCTCGCGCGTTATGCATTCCGACTGTCTTATCAAGGCTTCAAATACACTCTGCTTTAATGTAATGGATATTAACTTAACTATGAGTTAATGTAAGGTTAACATGTAGTGAAAGTTAATTCGAGGGCCATTAAGCTTTACAAACTCATGCACATGACGTAGGCTTTACCAAACGGGGTTTGAAACTTCGAGTCATTATCAAAGTGATAACCAGAGTTAAGTACTAAACTCCAAGTAGGATATGATGAGGCGTATAGAAATCACTTCAAGTGGACCAGAGTTAAGCACTAAACTCCAAGTGGGATATGATGAGGCGTATAGAAATCACTTCAAGTGGGATATGGTGAGGCCAACACATCTAACATAGATAGTGAAATTTTTTTACTTGCCTAATAATAATAGTGAGGCCAATGCACCCAATGCACCCAATGGAGGTAGCAAAACTCCTCTTGACACCTCTGGGTTATTACATGTCTAGTAATAATCCAGTGGCATACTCAATTATGGTATTTGGTCAAGATTTGACCCACGAACCAAGGGTTGAGGTACATTCAACACTCATTGTTCAAGCTATTAGCGCACACTCAACACTAATTGATCGAATTGTTATTATCCATCCTAACAAAATGTGATGTTACATGTATAATGGAATGATAGATAAATTATTGAATTTGGGTACATCAAGCATGAAATCATCGCATTGTTGGAGCCACTCTAAGTCAGGTTTTCCTTCATTTTTGTTGATGCTCTCCCATGTTTGTTGTGGATGGGGTCTTGGCTCCCCCACTCTCTCTCGCCCTTTTGCTTGAGGAGTGATAACATTCAAATCTCTAGTTAACATTGTTGCTGAAAATGCTAGACTTAACAGGGGTGGTCCCTCCTCTCAATTTGTTGAAAGGCTAGATGACCTAATGAGATTGACAATTAAGTCATGCATGTTGATTAGCAAACCTTTGAATTTGTTGAGTTGTGGTCTGAAATGGATCTGAAACAACATTGAATGGTGAAAGACTCAATATCTGGAAAAATTATTTAGCATATGAGACGGATAATTTGATGAAGATGTGAAGGTTATGGTTGGCATGTTGGCCACACACCCAACCACCTTCTCACTCATCAAAACCCCATAACCTTTCTAGCTACAAGAAAGACAAAATAAAATAAGATAAGATAAAATAGAGAAGGAGGACCATTGTTTCTTGGGAGCTCTAAAGTGTCAGGGATGCCTAACCTTTTGCCTGCCACTGAGAGAAAGAAATGACCCCAAACTAATTGATATGATGCAGGCAATGGAAGGAAGAGGGGGGGCTTTGGGAAAAACTTGCTAGAGACTCTGCAGTTTCCTTCAGAGAAAACTACCACAACTTGGAGAGAGCCATCATACTTTGTAGCTCTTTGTAAACTCTAATAATAATAGACTGAGCATCACCATTACAAGTTGGTTTTCCCAAATTATGTATCCACCGTAAATTTGTTGTCTATAGTGGGATTCATGTGTGCATTGTTTATTTAGTTTTCATTCTTTATTATGGATTTTCTTTAATGTTGTATGGATGATTATCATAGTGCCAATGTGAATCCCTCGATTGATTGAATCATACATGCAGCTCATAAACTCTTCCATACCCTCCCCCACTTGTAGCTAATCGATTTAATATTTATAATATTCAATGTGAAAATGTATGGATTGATCTCAACAATATTGATATGCTCTGACTATGCATTAGCAATATTCTCTAGTGTTGAGTCCATACACAACATTCAATATTGTCTTGTATGCACAACATTTCCCTTGAATAGTTGCCTTGGATGAGAGTGTATATCTAGCAATTTGATACATTGTGAATGGCTAGTTTCATTGTGATTACATGCAACTATTTTGTTTTTTTACATAGCATTTATTAATTGTTGACATGGATTAGTGGAAGAACATACACAACATTCTTTTTGGATTGTTTGTTGAACATATTGGGCATAGCCCCACACACAACAATTTGTTATAGTTACACAACATCACGCCCTCCTAAGGTTCGGTTATTATGTATCTTTTAGTAGTCTGTTTTCAATCAATGCAAACTTGCAATCCAGTAAAACACTATTGCATGGAGTGACAATAGGCTATAGTGAATTGTTACCCCCCCAAATCGATGAATTTAATAGGCATTAAGTGAAGTTGATTTCATAGGTTTGAATGGTGTCGTGGCTTGCATACATATCATTGTTGATTGGTTGAAGTTGAGCCCTCACACAAAGCGGTTCTTTATACCATTACCCTATTGGATTGAACAATGTTCATTGATTGTGGCTCACAATTGATTTGTGGATTGGTGTTGTCTCCCTTAAAGTTAGAAAATAAACATCTAAGATATTGTTTGAGTTGCAAACCTATAGCAAGGTATTTTAACCCATATGTGAAACTCATGGTGGAATCACTGCTACAGAAAGGTTGTTTGTAATTGTTCAAGCATAGAGCAGCAGAGGATAGTGTTTGTATATCAACAAATACAACATGGTGAAGCATGTTTGCAGTCTCATAGTGAGTAGAAGAGATCGAGTATTTTTATTCTGCAATTAGTATCTATGTCGACGAGATGGATAGGCCATAGGCCCACTGTCTATAGATCATCTAGTATCATAGCCCAAGTTTGAAGACACTTGGAGAAACATGTATGGTAAACATCTATAAGTTGGCAACTATCTTCCCAACACCAAAATGTCATACAACCTTGGAGGTCTGAACCTCTCTAATAAGCTACAATCTTTCACCTTTAGGAACACATAGCTTGTCTAATTTATAGAGCAACCCATTATGGAGATAATAGTCAACCTTGCCATCACCTTCTTCTACACAAATTTAGCCATGTAGTTGTTGAAACACCTCTTTAAAGTCCTCATTTTTTGTTTGTGCCTCTTTGTATGAATCATGGGTAAAGGGCTCCATGTGCATAAGAGTTCCCAAAAGTTGTAATCTTGGATGTGGGTGGCCTTGGAAGCATGTATGCCAACTTATCAGTGCTACCCTTCTTATATTTGATGACTAGATAAAATGTTGCAAAAACCCCATCCACTTGTAGTGTCTAGTCTATTGAAGCTAACTTTGGGCCTACAAATATTGCAAAGGCTGGTGAACAATGTGGATAATGGTTTCCTTGTCCATCAGATAGTGCTTCCACTTCTTAACAACTTGATCCATGTTGTGGAGTTCCTTATTGTACGAAGGGTAGTTTAAGACTCCACCATGAAACATTTCATAATGGTAGCATATCGGCTTACCTCCCTCCATTGAGACTACTCCCACATCATATCCACTTGTGTCTATCTCCACCTCTAAAGGCTTATGCAAATTAGGAAATGTAAGAATTGGTGTTTGACTAGTCGTATGTTTCAGCTCATCGAAAGCTTTCCACTTATTCTTTCTACATTGGAAACTCTTACCACTAGTTGTTGTGGTATGAAGTGGCATATCTACAACTGAAAAGGATGTTATACACTTTCGTAGGTATTGTGTTTCCAAATCAAAGATCCTAAATTCAGTGACATTAGCAGGAATTGGCCACTTGAAGATGGCCTCCATCTTCACAAGATCTATCTTAAGTTCCCCTCCACCAATCACATACCCCAAATACACCATTTATTGTTGAGCAGAGTCACATTTCTTAATGTTAACTAATAGTTGATGGTTTTTCGGAGTCTCTAACACATGCATGAGATGTGAGATTGCTCTTCCTAGGTAGATTTACTGTTAAAATTCAATGCAGTTGCAAGAGCCATTCGCCAAGAGGATGGAAAAGACCCTAGTTGAGATCTAGGGCCCCCAATACACTCATGGGGTTCTTGGTTTGGGACCAAGTAGTTAAGAGCCATGGAAAAAGACCCTAGTTAAGGCCCCCAGTGTATTGTTGGGGTTTTTGGTCAAGGACCAAGCAATTTGATGGTATAAGTCCCTAGATGTGTTATAGGGCCCCTGGATGTGTTCATGGAATCCTTGCTCGTGCTTAGATTGATCATTGGTTGTGTACCTTGGTGGATAAGACCCTAGTTGTGATCTATGGCCCCCAGATGCGTTATGGGGTATCTTGGTCTGGGACCAGGCAGTTTCTTGGTTGAGTACCAAGCCGAGATGATGTGTGACCTTCTTCTCTCCTGGGATGGTCCATGTGACCTCGGAGCAGTTAAGGAGAAGGAAATGATCACATCATTGACCTTCCTCTTATGTTGGGATGATAAAAGCTTATAAGTTATATCATGAGACTCATGTGGACATTCTTCCATTAAAGAAGAACCCCCCTCTGACTTTGTCTTGTTACTTTTGCAACCCCTGGCTTGAGTTACGCTCCCCCTTAATTGTTGTGTACGTGTTGGTTTGATTCCTTACTTCTTCCTAAAGAATGCTAGTCGCCTTGATTTTTAGATCCCCTCTCCTTGACTTGTTAATTTTTCCTTTTGACTTTTTTAATTTAACATTTAATATTTTATGTTATAAAATATTAATTGTTTATTAGTTTAATTTGTTAGGGTTTAATCTAACCCTAAAGTTAGGGCTAAATTGCTAACCCTGACCTGCCTACCAAAACTATAAATTGAAGAGACCTCTCTTCACTCACTACATTCACTCACTCACTCTCTTAGCCGATTTCTTGACCGAGGTTTTTGGCAGCTCTACTAGATAAGGGTTTAGGTTGTTGCATCTCTTCGATTTCAGGTCTCTCTTGTGTATGTTGGTATGCTCTTGCTGTTGTGGGGTGATCTCCTTTAGCCCTTCCTGTCGTTGACCCTAAGGGTCTATTTCAACTAGCTACAGGTCTCCCTTTGTTGTTGTTTGAAGGTCTGTTTGTTGGTGTTGTCATGTTGTTCTTTATTTGTTGGTGCTACCCCTACTTGTTGTTGTCATCCTGTTGTTCTTTATTTGCTAGTGTCACCTCTACTTGTTGGTGTTGTCTTGTTGTTCTTTATTTGTTGGTGCCACCTCTGCTTGTTGGTGTTGTCTTGTTGTTCTTTATTTGTTGGTGCCACCTCTGCTTGTTGGTGATGTCATGTTGTTCTTTATTTGTTGGTGCCACCCTTGTTTGCTTATGTCGTCCTCATCTATGGTAGTATCGTCATGTGTATGTTRATCTGGTGTAGCCCTGTGTATGCTTGCARCCCTAATGCCCTGAACAGGGTTTGATAGGGCAACCCTAGAACTGCTAGTATTTGTTGTAGCAGTTTTGTACTTTTTTTAACTAAAGTTTTAGGGATATTTGAGGTCTCCTTTCAATGMTTAGGTTGGATAGTATTGTTCTMTTTTTGGCCCTATTGCTTGATGTTAGCAWGGCATCTTGATTCTCARCCAACTGGTCAGTTTTTTGTTACACTACCCTAAAAGTTTATACTTGGCAACTTGTTCAAAGGATCACGATGAGATCTACCTTGACGATTTGATCCATGATCCCTTAAAGCTTTTTTACGAGCATACAAAAAAGAGGATAACAACAACACATCAGGTAAATCTATCCTTTGTTTTGCTAAGGCAATACTCAGATCTACGATTTATGTTATTTGTTTTTACATCAGAATTTTGAATATGTTGTTGATCCAAGATTACAATAGCAAATAAAATTAAAATTATTTATGTTCCTAGTTAGTCTATATTTTGCCCTTAAATTCTAACATGGTATCATATCTTAGGGCGTGAAAAGAGCTCATTTGTGACAGACCTTTGAGCCTGTGTAGATCCTATGTTAAGCTTTTGTTTATTCATATCAGCAGTAAGTTTGTTTTACCACATAAAGTTTTGCATTTTTGCTTTAATCCTTTGATAGATCTGAGATTTACATGGTGAATAGTATTATATCTTTGTCAATGCTAAATATGTTGGGCTAATTCACCAAATGGAAACTTAAGTTGAGACTAGTGTTTTGAACCTTCTGGACTTCTTACAACACATGGGATAAACTCACAAGTAACTTGATTGAAGTTCACATATCTCATATCGTTCTATCACTAAAACATCATAACCTGTTTAAGGTATAAATTCGATGCATTTAGAGGTCAAACGATCTGCTTTATAAGTGTGACGTCACCCCTCAAATCCGCTCAAGATTGTTGTAATTTCATAATAACTTGTTGGTCAATGGAATTTCTAGGTAAGAACAATTTTTGTATGGATTATCTCTGATGGAATCTTATCTTACCAAACATTGAGAAATAGTTGCATGGGCAAATGAGATTATGATGCTTCTGTAGATACTACATTTATGGATGGTAAAATGTTTCCATTAACTTGTGCTTAAGAATTCTTCTTCAAACCAACTTTAGAAGGAAATCTAAATCCAAGTAACATTAAGCCTCTAGGGATCAAATTTAAAGTTTTGGAAAACAACAGGTTTGTTTTTGTCTTGAGGTTTGGCTTAAATCTATGGGTAACAAATTCTGGGTATATATTCACTAACACTGTTAAGAAGTGCTCCTTGATCTACTTCCATGGTACTTGGTGACAAATTCTAACTCACATTGATTTGGATCTCCTAAGCATCAATGGATTAGTAGATGTTAGAAATTGAATTTGACCATAAGGCATGGATAATGAACATATCCACACTCAATGATGAACTATGCTTTCAATTTAATCTAAGTTTGTCAAGCTTCCACTTGCTGTCTCCTGAAATATGGTCATATGACAACATTTTACTTTTCCCTCTGACACCAATAACATCTTTTAAAGTAATCTGAATCGTAACACGGTGACTCCACACAATTTCTGGAAACTGTTAACATAAACTGTGTTCATGTCTAACATTTCCCATTTGGAGTTTTATTTAGATTGTGTTCTTGAACAATAACTTGATTCCAGTAACTTCAAGAGGTTAACTTGATGATTTTTAGTTCTAATTTTAATACGCATGGTTAACAACAATGATGTAACACAAAGATGTACCACTGAGATCGGAATGAATAAGATCAGAATCAATCTTTCCGTAATTTAAGAATCTTGAATCAGACAGGTAGACATATTTGATAATGGAAAAGAGGTTGACTCCCACGAGTATGATGATATTTGTCGAGCTTATGGGATTAAGAGGGAGCTAACAGTGCCTTACAATCCCCAATAGAATGGGGTTGCATAAAGAAAGAACAGGACCATTTGTGAGGCAACCAGAGCTATGATGTACGATCATAATCTTTCATTCTCTCTTTGGGTCGAAGCTGCAAATACTGCAGTCTATATTTAGAACAGGTGTCCTCATAAAGCCTTGGAATAGATAACTTTGGAAGAAGTATTCACGAGTAAGAATCCTTCAGTTGATCAATTGAGAATATTTGGTAGTCCTAGAAAAGAGGACTAAATTAGAGCCCTCTGGAAATAAAGGCACTTTTGTGGGATACAATGAGACCTCAAAAACATATCGAATCTACGTGTCAGGGAATATATATATAGAGAGAGAGGTTAGTAAATATGTGACTTTCCATGAGGAAGTTGTTTTTCATTGTTCCAGAGATCTTCCCGATGATATAAAGGAGCAGAAAGCTCCAACTTCAGAACACTCAGGTTCACAACTTTCAGATGAACAGAGGGAGGAGGCCAGAGAGCCTTCAATGGATCCCATAAGGGATTTTGTTGAGTTTCCCATGGAGAAACCTCTTATCAAAAGGAAGCCAACATGGTGCTGTGAAATTTTAAAGGAAACAGAAAAGCATGCAACACCTAAAGGTCCTTTCAGAGAAAGCAAGAAGTTAGATAAATACTCAAGTTTGATAGCTCAGTGGAATCTTGTGATTGACTTAGAACCTTCCACTTTTGATGGGACTGCCAAACATAAAGTGTGGAAAGATGTCATGATAGAAGAATACGAGTCAATATTGAAGAATGATGTATGGGAAGTGGTCCCAAAACCTCAAGGAAAATCAGTAGTAACCTCTAAATGGATTTACAAAATAAAGCATGCATGAGATGGCAGTGTTGAAAAATTCAAAGCCATATTTGTGGCTCGTGGTTTCTCTCAGAAAGAGGGAATTGATTATGATGAGATCTTTGCTCCTATTTCCAGGTACACCTCTATTAGAATCATCATCTCTCTTGCCTCAGTTTTTTAGTGAAAACTTCACCAAATGGATGCTAAGACTGCTTTTCTTAATAGTGAAGTTGAGCAAGAGATTTATATCAAGTAGCCTAAGGGTTTTGTGATCCATGGGAAAGAATCCCATGTCTGCAAACACAAGAAAGCCTTGTATGGATTGAAACAGGCTCTGAGAGATTCATATGGAAGAATTGACAGTTTTCTTCAGAGTCTTGGGTTCTCCAAGAGTATAGTAGACCCTAATTTTATACAAAGATTGTGAAGAATCATCTTGTTATCTTAATTTTATATGTGGATGATTTGTTCCTTACTGGAGAGGAACATATGATAACTGAGACTAAGGGAGAGTTATCAATAGAGTTTGAAATAAAGGGCTTGGGTCTTATGCATTACTTTCTTGGCTTAGAGGTGTGGTAGAAACTTGGTGAGATTTTTCTCTCACAAAGTAAGTATGCAGTTGATGTGCTTTGTAAATTTGGGATGTTGGACTATAAGTCCATGACCACACCTACGATTTCTAACCTAAAGAAGTTACATGATCGTGCTACAAGTTCAGATCCAAAAGACCCTACTGTATATCGTCAGATTATTGGGTCCTTGATGTATCGAGTACACACTAGACCATACATTTGTTACGCAGTGAATGTCGTCAACCAGTTCATGTGTGAGCAGAAACACATTCATATGGCTGTTGCTAAGCATATTCTCATATATGTCTAAGGGACTATAGCCTATGGGCTCAGACACACTTCCAGTGGAGGTGTAGTGCTTCATGGCTATATAGATTCAGACTGGATGGGCAGTACAGTGGACCGGAAGAGCACTTCCAAATATTGTTTCAGTTTGGGTTCAGCTATGATCTCCTGGTCCAACAGGAAGGAGGGATCCATAGCCCAAAGCATTGCAGAGGCATATTGCTAGTAGAGAAGTTGTGTGGCTTAGAAAGCTACTCTCAAATTTGTTCAGTGTTGAGTTGGAACCCACAGTAATTCATTGTGATAACTAGAGTTGTATAAAGCTCTCTGAGAATCCTGTGTTTCATGACAGATCGAAACACATTGAGATGATATGTCACTATGTTCAGAACATGGTGCAGAAGAACATTCTCAGTATTTAGTATGTTCTGATGGCAGAATAAATTGCAGATATTTTGACCAAGCCTCTGTCATTGACATAGTTTGTGTACTTTTGAGACAAGCTTAGTGTTTCTAAGAATGCCTCTCTTGTTGAGAGGGAGTGTTAAAATTTAATGCAACTGCAAGAGCCATTCTGCAGTAGGATGGCAAAGACCCTAGTTGAGATCTAGGGCCCCCTGTACACTCCTAGGGTTCTTGGTCTTGGACCAAGCAGTTAAGAGCCATGGCAAAAGACCCTAGTTAAGGCCCTCTGTGTATTGTTGGGGTTCTTGGTCAAGGACCAAGCAGTTTGATGTTATAAGTCCCTAGATGTGTTATAGGGCTCTTGGATGTGTTCCAGGGAATCCTTGCTCGTGCTTGGATTGATCCTTGGTTGTGTATCTTGGTGGATAAGACCATAGTTGTGATCTATGACCCCTAGATGCGTTCAGGGGTATCCTAGTCTGGGACCAAGCAGTTTCTTGGTTGAGTACCAAGCCGAGATGGTGTGTGACCTTCTTCTCTCTCGGGATGGTCCATGTAACCTAGGAGCAGTTAAGGATAAGGAAATGATCACATCATTGACCTTCCTCTTATTCTGGGATGATAAAAGCTTATAAGTTATAGCACGAGACTCATGTGAACATTCTTCCATTAAAGAAGAACCCCCCTTTGACTTTGTCTTATTACTTTTGCAACCTCTGGCTTGAGTTAAACTCCCCCTTAATTGTTGTGTGAGAGTTGGTCTGATTCCTTGCTTCTTCCTAAAGAATGCTAGCTGCCTTGATTTTTGGATCCCCTCTCCTTGACTTGTTAATTTTTCCTTGTTGATTTTTTTATTTGAACATTTAATATTTTATGTTATAAAATATTAATTGTTTATTAGTTTAATTTGTTAGGGTTTAATCTAACCCTAGAGTTAGGGCTACATTGCTAACCCTAACCTACCTACCAAAACTATAAATTGAAGAGACCTCTCCTCACTCACTACATTCACTCACTCACTCTCTTAGTTGATTCCTTGACTGAGGTTTTTGGCGGCTTTACTAGATAAGGGTTTAGGTTGTTGTGGCTCTTCCATTTCAAGTCTCTCTTGTGTATGTTGGTCTGCTCTTATTGTCATGGGGTTATCTCCTCATCCCTTCCTGTTGCTGACCCTAAGGGTCTATTTCAGCCAGCTACAGGTCTCCCTTTGTTGTTGTTTGAAGGTTTGCTTGCTGGTGTTGTCTTGTTGTTATTTATTTGTTGGTGCCACCCCTTCTTGATGACGTCATCCTGTTGTTGTTTATTTGCTGGTGTCTCCTCTGCTTGTTGGTGTTGTCCTACTGTTATTTATTTGTTGGTGCCACCTCTGCTTGTTGGTGTTGTCCTGTTGTTCTTTATTTGTTGGTGCCACCTCTGCTTGTTGGTGTTGTCCCGATGTTCTTTATTTATTGGTGTCACCGCTGTTTGTTGATGTCGTTCTCATCTATGTTAGTATCGTCCGATGTTTGTTTATCTGGTGCAACCCTATGTATGCTTGCAACCCTAATACCCTGAACAAGGCTTGATAGGGCATCCCTAGAATTGCTAGTATTTGTTGTAGCAATTTTGTACTTTTTTGGACTGAATTTTTAGGGTTGTTTGAGGTCTCCTTTCATTTCTTAGGTTGGACAATAGTGTTATGTTTTTGGCCCTATTGCTTGATGTTAGCATGGCAACTTGATTTTGAGCCAGCTGGTCAGTTTTCTATTACACTACCCTAGAAGATTCTTCTTGGCAACTTGTTCAAAGGATCACGATGAGATCTACCCTGAGGGTTTGATCCATGATCCCTTGAAGCTTTTTTATGAGCATACAAAAAAGAGGATAACAACAACACATCAGGTAAATCTATTCTTTATTTTGGTAAGGTAATACGTGGATCTATTATATGATTTTTGTTATTAGTTTTTACATCATAATTTTGAATATGTTGTTGATCCAAGATTACAATAGCAAATAAAATTAAAATTATTTTTGTTTCTAGCTAGTCTATATTTTGCCCTTAAATTCTAATAGCTACAAACCAATATATCATCGAAGTAACCATCACAAATGAATATAGAAAGGTATGCAATACACCATTTATCAAACACATAAATGTAACTGGTGCATTACATAAACCAAAAGGCATTACCAACCATTCATATAGACCTTGCCTTGTCTTGAAGGTGGTCTTCTAGGTGTCGTCTTCTTTAACTCATACCTGGGAGTATCCCTATCCGAGATCCAACTTGGCGAAGTACTTGGAATAGTACAATTGATCTAACAAATCATCGATCTTGGGTAGATGGTACCAATTCTTGAGGGTGATCATGTTCAAATCTATGTAGTTGATACACATTCACTAATTCCCATCCTTCTTAGGTACTATAATTACAGGTGACCTACAAGGTGACATGTTTGGTCAAATTACTCCATACTCCAATAGTTATTGCAATTGTTTCTTCGCCTCAACTACTTCTGGGATAGATTGTCTATACACCCTCGATATCTAGAATTGGGGATTCATGCAACAATTGTATCTCGCTCCACTTCCTTCTTAGGAAGTAACCCTTTAGTCTCCCGAAACAATACACTTTATGCTTGCAACAACTCATCCAATTGATGTTTCTGCTCTTTCGTACATCCCTTTAGAGATGCCTTTAGTTTTACTGATTCATCACTTGACTGATACTCTCTTAAGAAAAGCAATACAAACTTCCTACTAGATCTAATCAATTTCTTGGCTTGGTTAGCACTTACTAGAGAGATCTTGTGTAACATCCCCGACCACCCAGGCTGGGCCATGGTACATGAGAGAATTCTTTCATTCTTTCTGCGGAACATACTATAACATACCCAACATCCAACTGAGCTATGCCACATAAATTTTTCGAATTACATGCAATTGAAATATATACACACAGAACTCTTGCGGAAATATATATAAAATGTAAACAAACAAATGCATTATGTAAATGCACAATTTCATACTGAAATAACAATAAACATATACATGCAGCATATACAGACAATACTCATAAAAATAAACACGTAAATAATAATGTAGCATGTAAATTTATCACACAATTGACACTTATCTTGGTAAGAATATCACTAACTGCGTGCAAACCTTCCATGAACCTCCTAGCCTTAGACCACACTGCTCATCACTCTCAATAGTGAGTCACCCCCGAGCTGGGACTAAACTCCACCCAGGTAAAGGGATTCCTAACCAGGCTAATGGTTTATAGACAACAGGAAAGAATCTGTCATAGGTGCCAACTCAAACTAACAGCCTACAATCCCTCATTCCCCACATGTCTGTCCCACCCTAAGAAGTGTGCCCCTTCTCTGCTCAACAATCCTTTGGCTGCCCCACTTCCTTTCCGGGCTCCAGCAACAGGCCGGACAAGAATTCTCAGAGCCCTGTAGCTGCAGTTTAACACCTTCAGGAAATCAATTCCCCAAGAATTATCTCACCCAGAGAGAAATTGCTCGCGGACCTAACAACCCGCCTCTTTAGTCCAACTCCCAAGCTAACCAGATACACAAACATGTATGGCTATGGATACAGGTTCAGGTACAGTGATAGGAAGGTACCGAGGATAGCTCAATAGGTGTGTGAATGATAATGGAGTGATTGACTGAATGGTGGTAGGAATGATGGCCAAAATTCCCCGAAAATGAACTAAGTCCAAACAATATGTATGCATGTCCCCAACTTAACACTTGTCATGTTGGGAGCTACTTTGGCCCACTTGTCCCCAACTTTGGAACTTAGGATAAAATAATTATCCATACTTTATATTTAAGAAATATTAATATAATATTCCTTTTTAGCTTAAGCTCCCTATCTTAGCCCTTTTCCTTAACTTTTAGCCCCCCTCTTTCCCTTAACTAGTGGAGTTTAGTTCCCCATACTCTTTTATCATGGTCAGTCTACGCACAATGATGTATTTTATATTAATGTTGAGACATATACAAAAGTAGGTGCATTGGCCTTTAACATCTAGGCTCTCCAGCCTAATAATCACAAAACCGACTCACCAGCCTATAAAACATAGCATATACACAAGGCTCCTTGGCCTCAAAGTCGCGCACAATTAAGTTGTTGCATGCAGTATCCTAGAATGTGCACACTTCCTCATTTTACTGCGTAGTACATGCGTGCACTATGCCATGAAAGGTGCATACAAAAATTATATCAAACAACTCACAAACTTAAGTACATTTTCATTTACATTACAATTGGGTTCAACCTAGGGATATTACAATCCCCTCCCCTTGTTTATGCACTGTCCTCGGTGCATTATGTACTCATACACAACAAAATTTCAAAAATCCTCAAAAAGATGCGGGTATTTTGCCCGCATTGCATCCCCATGCTCCCAAGTAGCGTCCTCGGGACTGTACCAGGTCCATTGGACCTTTACAAGCCCTATGGCTTGATTCTGGATCTGTTTGATTTTTCGGTCCAGAATGCATACCGGATGCACTTGGAAAGCGCCTTCTTGCTCCATCTGAATCACATTCCAATCAATAACACAATTAGCATCAGGTATACATTTCTTGAGCAATGATACATGGAATACATTATGAACAGACATAGATGCAGGCAATGCAATCATATAAGCTATTGGACCAATCCTCTCCAGCATTTCAAATGGCTCACAATAGCAAGCTGCCAACTTTGAACAATTTTCCAAATTCAGGGAATTTCTGTTGGCTTTCACTTTCAAGAATACATGGTCTCCCACTTTAAATTCCCTATGAGTTCTGCCTTTATCTTCATAGCTTTTATGTCTGTCTTGGGCAACCTTTAAATTTTGTTTTATTTTTATCATTTGCTCCTCCATTTCCCTGAGCAAATTTGGCCCAACCACTGCTCTATCTCTTGGGTTATCCCAGCTTACTGGTGTGTTTCACTTTCTGCCATAAAGTGCCTCAAATGGTCTCATCTTTAGAGATGTTTGGTACCCATTGTTATAAGCAAAATCTACCAAGTGTAGGTAGTCTTCCCATTTTGATGGTTTATCCATCACATACATCCTCAACATATATTCAATCACTTGATTCACCCTCTTTGTTTGTCCATCTGATTCTAGATGATAAGTTGTACTAAAATTCAAATTTGTTCCAAATCCATTAAATAATCCTTTCCAAAATTTTGAGGTAAATTTTGGATCTCTGTTAGACACAATTGTCTTGGGTATGCCATGTAATCAAGCAATTTCTCTCGTATAAACATCAACAATGTTGGCTGCCTTGTGAGTGAGCTTAACTGGAATAAAATGGGCAACTTTAGTAAGCTTATCCACCAATACCATGATAGAATCATGTTGTTTGTTTGTTTTGGGCAGTTTGGTGATGAAATCCGTTGTTACAACTTCTCATTTCCACTCAGGAATGGGTAATGGTTATAGCAAACCAACTGGGTGTCTATGCTCAGCCTTTACCTTTTGACATTCCAAACATTTGGCAATAAAATCTGCCACTTCTTTCTTCATGCCTGGCCAATAATATTGGCCCTTGACAACTGCAATAGTTTTCTGATAACCTGGGTGCCCAACATAAGGTACATTATGCATTTCTCTCAATATCGGAATTTTCAATTCTTGAGAATTTGGTACATAAATTCTACCCCTGTATATGAGAATTTCATCATTATCTAGCTTGTATTCTTCAATTTTCTATTGCAAATTACCTTGCTATAATTTTGCCACTAATTCTTTGTAATGCAAATATGATTTTGCAGCCTCTAAAATTCTGTTTTTCAAATCTGAAAGGTACATGCTAATGGTTGTAGCATGCATTTCATGCACTCTTCTGCTGAGTGCATCAACCACTTTGTTCTCTTTGCCCTTGATATGCTTTATATCAAAGTCATATTCACCTAGAAATTCTAACCATATGCTTTTCCTAGCATTTAGAGTTGGCTGATCAAATAAATATTTCAAACCATTATGGTATGTTCTTAGCTCAAACCTTTTCCCCATGAGGTAGTGTCTCCATTTCCTCAAGGCATGCACTATGGCTGCCAACTCCAAATCATGAGTGGTATAGTGTTTTTCATGCTCCTTCAACTTCCTTGATTCATAACATATAACAAATCCATTTTGATTGAGGACTCCACCAAGTCCTTCTTTACATGCATTTGTGCATACAATGAAGTTTTCATTTGGGTCTGCAATCCTTAGTATTGGAGCACTTGTTAATAATTGTTTCAAGTGTTGGAAACTATTTTCACAATCCAATGTTCATTGAAACTTCACACCCTTCTTTTGTAAGGAAGTGATTGGGTGTGCAATCTTTGAAAATCCTTCAATGAATCTCCTATAGTAATCTCCAAGGCCCATGAATGATCTGACCTCTATCACGTTCTTTGGTGCTGACCATTCTCTAATGGCTTCTATCTTCTCAGGATCCACTGTTATTCCATCCTCTGAAATGATATGTCCCAAATAATGAATTTGCTTCAGATAAAATGAACACTTGCTCAACTTGGCATACAACTGATGTTCCCTTAATACTTGCAACACCATCCTCAAATGATGTTCATGTTCTTCTTCTAATTTAGAATATATAAGAATGTCATCTAGAAAGACAATGACAAACTTGTCTAAATATTCTCAGAAAACACCATTCATTAAACACATGAAAACAACTGGTGCATTTGACAACCCAAATGGCACCACTGTGAACTCATAATGACCATACCTTGTCCTAAAGGCGGTCTTCTTGATATCTTCCTCTTTAATCCTTACCTAATGGTATCCTGACCTGAGATCTATCTTTGAAAATATCTTTGCATCCTTCAATTGATTAAAGAGATCATCAATCCTCAACAAATGATACTTGTTCTTTACAATCACTTTATTCAACTGTTTGAAATCAATGCACAATCTTAATGACTCGCCTTTCTTCTTTACAAACAAGACTGGGGCACCCCAAGGTGACACACTTGGGCATATATACCCCTTCTTCATAATTTCTTCAAGCTGCATTTGCAACTCCTTCAGCTCTGGTGTACTCATTTTGTAAGGAGTCTTTGACACTAGAGTTGCTCCAGGCATTGAATTTATAGAGAAATCAATATCTTTCTTTGGGGGTAGCCCTAGTACCTCCTTGAACACATCTTCAAACTCTTTTAGGACTGCATAATCTTCCAAATTCGGCACCTTATCTTTAGGTGTCTCTTCCATATGAGCTGCAAATATTTGACACCCTTTTTTGTAACATCTCTTCAGTTGCAATGCTGAAATTTATCTGATGGTTACTGCCCTGGGAATTCCCTGCACTCTCCTTAGGCTCTCTTCCTCATCCAAGCAAGTAAATGTCTTGTTATGGCAATCTAGGATAACATGATGTTGGTCTAACCAATCCATCCCAATTAGACTGTCATAGGAGCATAAAGGCAAGTTGTTCAAATCTTGCCTGGTGTTCAGTCCATTCATGTCCACAAGACATGACTTAACCATCTCATTAACTTTTATTTTGGCTTCGTTAGCCAACTGCACCAACGAAGATTTTCCATGCTTGCTTCTTGGAAAATGCAAACTTTCCACCATCTTAGGATCTATATAACTATGAATAGCTCCTAAATCAATTAAAATAGCAATGGTTTGGTTGTTGATCATACCTTCCACTTCAATCATATGTGACTGATACTCTGCTTGCTTGTTGTTCAGGGTTGCATAGAACCTTGGTACATTTCTGCCCATGTCCTCCATTGTTTCAACTTGTTGTACATTGTGGACAATCCTCACTTTTTCACCTCTGTGAGGGCAATCTTTGAACATATGATCACTTTTACAAGCCCAACATTGAATAGGTGGCTTCCTTGGCCCTTGACCCCCTGCCTCAATCACTCTAGGTTCTCTGGAAGTTGGTTGTTCCTGAGGATTATTTATGAAGAATGGTGGCTTAGTTCCCTTCTTCCTCTGATCCATCTTTAATTTATTTTTTTCTTCCCAAGCTTTTTGGAAAGTTGGCCTTGCTTTTTTCTTATCATGTAGGAATTTAGCTCGCCTTATGGTCTCATCCAATGTCTTGGGATCATCATACTGTATTTTGTCACTGATGAATGAAGGCGATCCACTCAAATACCTCTGAATATTAACTGTCTCATCCTTGATGAAAAAGACATACTTCAGCAGTTCTAAAAACCTTCTCTCATATTCATCTATGGTCATACTCCCAAAGCTTTCATTTTCTTGTCATAGTATCTCTTAGTCGAGTATTTCTTCTCAAAATACTTCTTGAATTCCCTCCAAGTAACACTTTTCTCTTTAATGTGTTGCACCTACACAAGTTGATCCCACCACATGGATGCCTTTCCCTTAAGTTGATAGATAACAATTCTACCTTCTGCATGAGAAGAATAATTATGCAATTGAAAATACTTTCTCATGACCAACAACCATGTCTCTGCATCTTCATCCTTCTTGTGATCACCATCAAATGTAGGAGGTTTGATTTTGTTCATTTCTCCTCGTAGCTCATCCATCCCAGACCCCTTATGATTCTTGACAGGGGATGGACTTGAGTTTCTATGTGATCTCTTATTGGAATGCCTCGAGGAGTGGCGGTGATGTCTGCTAACACTCCTTGCTCTTCTTTTCTCATCAGGAGGCCTGTGACTCCCAGATTTGCTTAAGCCACTCTCCTTATCCAATTTCTTTTCTATTATGTTCAAGCTTTGCATTAACTTCATGTTGAAGTCATCCTACTTCTCCTTGGCTCTCATAAGCCTTTCATTGTCATCTTTATGGCTTTGGACATCCTTCTACAATTTTTTTATGGTCTCTACCATATTCATGTTTTCATCCCTTCCTTCTCCATGTCCATTGGAGTTTGTTCCTTCAATGCCCAAATGGACATCCATCCCTCTAATCTCATCTTCCCGGTTGTAATCCCCTTGTTCCTCTTTTATTAATCTAGACTCTATGATGATCTTGATATGATCTAGTTGTTGTTAACTCTCCAAAATGTGCAGCCAACAAAACTTTGTCAAGCTAACTGTTTCAACAATTTCATGAAAATATGAACCATTTTGGTTCAATAATATATATCATAATTTTTTCTTCTGATTTCCTGGAAAATTGAATTCCCAGATCAAATTTCAGGGTGAATATTTAGATTCCAATATCCAACACCTTTCCAACACCTACTCCCATGCTCGATTTCGAGTCTTGAGCAGAAAGTTATGGTTATTTGAAAATTGTCCATCAATTTTTCTATTCACACTTCAACTTGGCGCAATTCTTTTTTGCACCTAATCCGTTGGAATTTTTGTAGGATCTCAATTGGGTTTCTTCATATACATATTCTAGACACTCTTTCCAAGTTTCACCTTTTTCTGGGTTCCGGCTGCTAGTTACAGCCTACTGAAGTTCTGGGCCAATTCATGTTTTTGGTCTAGAAAGCTACAGGTACCTTCCTTGCCATTTTAAACATCTTTAACATGCCCATAAATTTAATTCAGCTCTGTAACTATCTTCCATGGTTCAATATCTTTCCAATGACTGCTTCTGTGCCTCGATCTGATTCCGGAGCGGAAAGTTATGGCTCTAAGAAGCTAGTTGGGTCTTAAAATTTACCCTCCATTGTTTGTGTTGTAACTTTCTCATAAAAGCTCTGTTTGACGAACGATTTACACCATTAGAAAGATCTCTCCAAGCTCTTTTATTTGAGATACAAAGACACAATGTGCACAATCTATTCTCGTGGTTTTTGAGTACTTAAAAACGCTCTTAAGGGCCTAAAAAATGCGTTGCAAAAATATGATGTTCAAACAGTTTAAAACGTCGCGAAAAATCGTTGTTTTTTTGTTGTTGTTTACCATCAAAACGACTTCACGCGCACAAATTTCAACATATACGCCCATATTTAGCATGCACAACAACACCACAAGGTAAATCGTGTTCCACACACCTATAACCACTGTGTATCACTTCTTTGTCGCGCCAATATCTACTGCGCATAGTTCTGGTTCTTGCACACCATTAACTAAACTGTCACGCGATAACATATACCCACATTGTTCATGCACCAACCAAACTCCTCTGCGCTCTGCCAATATTGTGCACACCATTATCATGTGTGTGCACACCGCATGCACCATTATTATGCGTGTGCACACTACGCGCACCTTATTATGTGTATGCACATCGCGCAATGCTAAATTTAGCGCGCGCACCCACAGACTAACATTTTTCTACGCAGTGCCAAAAATTTAGCGCCCGCACCCGCACACCAACATTTTTCCGTGCGGCGCCAAAAATTTAGCGCGCGCACCAGCACGCCAATATTTTTCCGTGTCGTGCCAAAATTTAGCGCACACACCAACATGCCAAATTTTTTCCGCGCAGTGTCCAATTTTTTTACATATCATAAGCTTTTTACTGCGCATCATGCATTTTTAGTGCGCCCACCTGCGCACATTTATTTTTATGCACAACAATTCCTTGTGAATTCCGCTACAGAAATTGGGGCTTTTTCCTAACCTTTTCCCCAATTTACCAGAGACATTCTACAACTATGAAATTCATTCAATTTCACCCTGATAACACCAGTTCAACCTCTGCAACAACAAATCGTTGTGGGTTGACATTTCTGGAATGAATTTACCCAAAATCAATTCATGAATTGGGAATTTTAATTGCTAAACTCGCTCCATTTGTCATGGCTTCACTGTAACTTCAAATTCGACCAATTCCAGGTTTGAATTTGCTAGAACAGATATTAAACCAAAAATATCTAACCACTTGGCCGAATTTCTCCATTTTCCCATGAATTTAACAACATAAATTGAGGTTTTTTCCCAATTCTGCATCGTTGCTTCTAATTTTTATCATGGACGCTCTGCAACTCGAAATTTGGTCACTTTGAATTAAATCCTCTGTGAAATTTCACTTCAACTCAAACTTGTTCGGCCCATCCAGGCTCAGTGTTGAAAACTGAGGCTTTGATACCATATTACAACATCCTCGGCCACCCAGGTCGGGCCACGGTACACAAGAGAACGCTTTCATTCTCTCTGCAGAACATACTATAACATACCCAACATCCAACTGAGCTATGCCACATAATTTTTCCGAACTTCATGTAATTAAAATATATACACACAGAACTCTCACGAATATATATATAAAACGTAAACAAACAAACACATTATGTAAATGCATGGTTTCATACTGAAATAACAGTAAATATATACATGCAACATATATAGACAATACCCATAAAAATAAACACATAAATAATAATGCAACATGTAAATTTATCACATAATTGACACTTATCTTGGTAAGAATATCACCAACTACGTGCAGACCTTCCACGAACTTCCCAGCCTTAGACCACACTGCTCATCACTCTCAGCAGCGAGTCACCCCCGAGCTGGGACTAAACTCCACCCGGGTAAAGGGATTCCTAACCATGCTAATGGTTCATAGACAACATGAAAGAATCTGTCACAGTTGCCAACTCAAACTAACAACCTATAGTCCCTCATTCCCCACATGCTTGTCCCACCCCAAGAAGTGTGCCCCTTCTCTGCTCAATAGTCCGTCGGTTACCCCACTTCCTTTCCGGGCTTCAACAACAGGCCGGACAAGAATTCTCAGAGCCTTGTAGCTGCAGTTTAGCACCTTCAGGAAATCAATTCCCCAACAATTCTCTCACCCAGAGAGAAATTGCTCAGGGGCCTAACAACCTGCCTCTTCAATCTAGCTCCCAAGCTAACTAGGTACACAAACATGTATGGCTATGGATACAGGTTCAAGTATAGTGATAGGAAGGTACCGAGGATAGCTTAATGGGTGTGTGAATGATGATGGAGTGATTGACTGAATGGTGCTAGGAATGATGTTCAAAATCCCCCAAAAATGAACTAATTCCAAATAATATGTATGCATGTCCCCAACTTGACACTTGTCATGTTGGAAGCTACTTTGGCCCACTTGTCCCCAACTTTGGAACTTAGGATAAAATAATTATCCATACTTTATATTTAAGAAATATTAATATAATATTCTTTTTTAGCTTAAGCTCCCTAGCTTAGCCCTTTTCCTTAACTTTTAGCCCCCCCCCCCTTTCCCTTAACTAGTGGAGTTTAGTCGCCCATACTCTTTTATCGTGGTCAGTCTGCGCGCAATGATGTATTTTATATTAATGTTGACAAATATACAAAAGTAGGTGCACTGGCCTTTAACATTTAGGCTCTCCGGCCTAATAATCACAAAACTGGCTCACCAGCCTATAAAACACAGCATATACACAAGGCTTGGCCTCAAAGTCGCATGCAATTAAGTTGTTGCGCGTGGTATCCTAGAATGTGCACACTTCCTCATTTCACTATGCAGTACATGCGCGCACTATGCCATGAAAGGTGCATACAAAAATGATATCAAACAACTCACCAACTAGAGAACATTTTCATTTACATTGCAATTGGGTTCAGCCTAGGGATATTACATCTTTGATTTACCATTGTGTGCATCGATGACGGAAGACTTCCCATCCTTGATCGAGCGATGGTAGGTTTCTCTCCTCATGGAGATTGCATCTCTCATATACACGTAGGGGCTTCCAAACACTACACCACACACATCATGTCGTATTACATTTACATCCACTCTAGAGTTTATGAGATACTTGCATAGAAAATCTAGCTAACAATTAAACTTACACAACTTGCAAATGGTGTGAAGAGAAGAAAAAAAATGGAGGAAAGAATGAAAGAAATTATATTAATCGAATGAGAGAAATGATACAATACAAGTGATGTACTCTGTATAATGCAACTAACTCGCCATATTGGTTAACTAATGTGCATTAGGAGTGTTCTAGAGAGATCTGACACACACAAGCAATCACTGGAGTCAACTGTCGCATAGTCCTAGCTAACTGGCCATGCGGTCGTCAGTTAACTAGTCAAATCAGAGCGAAATGAGGAGAAGATCACTCACACATGTGGAATGTGCCTTACTAGTGATGATCCCAATGTAAGTGTGCATTATTGGTGATGATCTCAAGGTTAGCATACAACACTTAGTTATAAAACCAATGTTGACATGCAACACTTCACTGAACTAGTCTAACTGAATGGTAACTAAGAGTTGACTAGAGGGTATGTGGCACCTATTATGAGGGAAAAACTCTCTATGGCTAGGGTAATCCACAACAGACAGAATGACTGCAGAAATCAACTCTATCCCAAAACATGCTATATCAACCAATATGCTAGCAAGATAAGATAAAAGGCCTACCTTGCTCAGATGTTCGATGAAGTCCATCGTTGAGCACTTTGATCCAAAGCTATATACCTTCAACTATTTCTCAACAACCAAGCAAAGCAAGCATATGGTGATAATATAAAAGGTTAGCATATTAGATAGCACAACCCATTACTATACCTAACAAATACGGCCATGGATAATAATTCAAATATTTGCATGTTATCAATTGGACGGGAAAAGAGTATTTCGATTAATATATGATCAAGAGAAGTAAGAAAGTTACAGACTTTCGTGTCGACACGGTTCAGAACCGAGAAACTAAGTTCCTTCCAATTGGGCCTCCACCACTTCAATACTCCACCAAAGGCAAGCTCATAGAAGAGAGACAACGAGGTTCTCAATCAATAACGAAAGAGCTTGGGGGTTGAACACTGTATTCAGACTTAAAGGACAAAGGGATGAAGACTCAATATGAAGTAGATATTTTCTCTAGAACAACTTTTCTCTCAAAGTTGAATTCTTTCTCCTCTTTCCATAGCTCGGAATTGGCCCATTTATAGCCTTCAAATGGAACTGAAGGGACGAGGATATATGTGGACTCGTCATGGGAAAAGTGTTCGAGGGAACCGACATGGTGGACGAAGGATACACAAATGGGGTGTAATGAGTAGAATAAGCACCCATTTGAATACTGGCTCCTGAAGGAGCATAGCCAGGACTAGATCCGTAAGAGGGGAGGTTCCAACCTCCCACAGTGAAATTTGGTTGGGGGACATAACTCATATCAAACGAAGATGCAGGCAACGGGGCCATGGTTCCCCCTAATCCATTGCTAGGATTCATATAAGTGGGGTAGGGAGAGGATGAAAAAGTTGAAGGCACATTTGGCATATCAACAGAAAAATGACTAGAGACCTAAGGCATGGACTGAGCATCATAGTTCTGCATACAATTATGAAAAGTGGAAATATTTGTCCCAATGTAATGAGTGAACATCATTTCGGGGGGGGGGTAGTAGTAAATGACGGATTCGAAGGAACTCCACTATCCATGATAATGAAAACTCGGCATAAACTCTTAAGGCCAACTAGTAATCAAAGAGCACACCGAAAATCAAACTACTAATATGCACACAAACGGGGTAAAGTGGCTGAAAGTGGCCTCCCTCCCTAAAGAAGGTATGTCTTGCCCAAGAGGGGCCTGAGACTCCCTGCTAAATATCAGAGGTATCATAATCATTTATAAGGGCCCTTGTGGGCTAACAACTAGTCGGTCAGATCCCCTTAGAGAGGTAATCCTCCATAAAGGTTGTGTGTAGTCCGACCCTTATCTGACCCAGGGTACCTTTAGAATAACTCCTGCAAGTAACCTATGTGGCACCTAAGTCAAGCAACTAAGCAACCAATGTATAACCAATGCAAAGATGAGCAGTTGTGAGTTAGGTCCACTGTATGGGCAGGGTAGCAAAGCTCGAAACCTTGAAAGTACTACCTCTCACGGAGGTAAAGGCACCTGCAAGATCCCCAGATACAAATAGATCCCTAGAAATATCTCCGACGCTAAGAAGGTATCGGGGGGATATCCCTTCAACCAACCTCGCATGACCTCGTGATTAACTCCAGTGTGAGCGGAGCCTCCTGATATTACCGATTATACAATGGATTTCTCCACTCCCTTTGTCAAACACATATGTTGATTTAACTGCCTTGGAGAAGTTTACTCACGAAATCCTATTCCAAGCCATTAAATCCTAAGCTAGTTTGTGCACCCTAGAAAATAAAATCGTGACTAATCAATTTTAAATTATAGTGTTACTTTTAATGGTCGTGCTTACTCAAAAATGTATGGTAGTGAGACTCATGATGTTATGACTCAACAAATAAAGTAAATATGAATATTATGCAAAGTCTAACTTCAATTTTCAATGAATGATATGCTTCTAAAAACAATGCAATTTTCAATTTCAACACTGCAATTCTGAAGTAAAAATGCAATCTTTCATTACATGCACTAAGCTAATGACAAGGACTCAAAAGACCAAAATGCCAAGCAATGAAAAATGCCTAATATTTTTGTATTTTAAAAAATAAACGAAAATGCATGGACTGAACAACAACTTGATATATAAACTCTACTGTGTATAGAAAGAGATAACTTAAGCAGAATACCAAGGAGCAGAACACCCAACCCAATGTACAAGGACAATCAAAATGAAAAGGTGATGAGAAAGACTTCGCCCAAAAATTCAACCCTAGACAGGTTTCCTGTCATCTCACAGACACTCAACAGTCACTACAGAGACCTAAGAAAACTCAGCAAACATCAAATCCCACCCAGCAACCACCAAACCCAGTAAACAAGCACAAGAGGTCGATGTACGCCGTTGTTCAGAGAAACAAAGCGCATGTATGCAGCTTGCAGAAGGACAACCCGCGTATATATGTGACTGTCAAGCAAAAAGCCGCGTATATGTTTAAAAAACAAAGCAAGATAAGGGAGAAAGCTGAAAACTCAGACCCAGAGTGAACAAAGGTTGTCAAACAATTATATGACAAGAAACAAAAAAGGAATGAGAACAATCTAAGGAGAAAAGTACTCCAAACCCTAAGAAAGAAGGTCAATCCCCAGTATGGTCGCCAATTCTGTTGCGAGGGAAAAACTCTCTATGGCTAGGGTAAACCACAACAGATGGAATGACTGCAGAAATCAAATCTATCCCAAAACATGCTATATAAACCAATATGCTAGTGAGATAAGATAAAAGGCCTACCTCATCCAGTTGTTCGATGAAGTTCACCGTTGAGCACTTTGACCCAAAGCTATATACCTGCAACTAGTTCTCAACAACGAAGCAAAGTAAGCATATGGTGACAATATAAAAGGTTAGCACATTAGATAGCACAATCCATTAATATACCTAACAAATACGCCCATGGATGATAATTCAAATATTTGTGAGATATCAATTGGACGAGAAAAGAGTATTTCGATTAATATATGATCAAGAGAAGTAAGAAAGTTATAGACTTCCGTGTCGGCACGGTTCGGTACCGAGAAACTAAGTTCATTGCAGCTGGGCCTCCACCACTTCAATCTTCCACCAAAGGCAAGCCCATAGAAGAGAGACAATGAGGTTCTCAATCAATAAGGGAAGAGCTTGGGGGTTGAACATTGTGTTCAGACTTAAAGGACAAAGGGATGCAAACTTAATATGAAGTAAATAATTTCTCCAAAGTAACTTTGCTCTCAAAGTTGAATTCTTTCTCCTCTTTCCATAGCTCGGAACTGGCCCATTTATAGCCTTCAAATGGAACTGAATGGCCGAGTCGGAACGTTTCCAGTATATGGAAGGCCAATGATCATAGATCTCTTGTTGTGACATGGAAACCCGACTCCATTTTTCATTTCTGGGCAAAATCCCGATGTACGCTGGTTGTAGTGGAGCAGCCTGCGTATATGCATGTTGTATAGTAGGCAAGGTGCGTACATGTGGAAAAAATGTATTTTTTAGCTCTGGAACTTGCAAAAAGGGATGACATGTATACATAGGGAAATGGAAAAAGGTCTTTTGTGCAATATTGTATAGGGTGAGACAAATCTTGCTATAATAGATGCCCCCTAATGTGTGAGGTCAAAGGAGTATCTGCGATGGCCGAAATACATTACAAACAACCCAGAAGTGGAGTGATTGGGAACCAACTGGAAGAACTAGTTGCTCATTAAATTTTGCATTGACTCTGCATACATGGCTACTAATTGACTTACACTGCAGATCCATGTGAAAATATACCAAACAAGTGTCCATGGCCATGAATAGGCAAATACAAATGCAGTTACATGCCAAAGGTTGTCACAGTCATGAACAAGGCCCAGTAGAACCAGTCTCAAAACCAATCTGAAGATATATGTATACAATGGAGTACAATCTGATCTCCATGATCACTTAAGTCATATAGGTATTGGTCCAATGAAAAGGAAGCAACAACTCAGGAAAGATGCGGCCACATACTGGTGTCTTGAAGTCTTCTACACAATCCGCCAAGGGTGCGAGTCTACATCATGTGAATTAAGGAGTTGAGGTCGAACACAATGAGACATCGTTTGATTACTATTCATTGAGGTATACTGTTAACAAATGCGAGACAACCTACTGATAATGAAAGTAGGTATCAAGGCACTGAGTAAATTCTTACAAGTGTGAATAAAGGAGTCAGTGTCAAACACCTTAAGAATCCACCGATTAGGAGACATTGATGTATTCCCAACTATTGATGGCGAGAGAACCTGCCACCAATGACTGCAAGCCTCAAGGTACTCATAAGACTCTAGGTCTCGTTTCCAAAATAGATGATTTGAAGTCAATGGAAGGAGATCTGCTGAAAGGAGAGCATTAAGGCATCTCTCATCATTCAACACGAGGTACAAAGCAGGAGCTTCATGATTTGGAGGAAATCGGACRAAGAACATGTTCACGAACCAACGACCCTGTGTGTCTTTCATGTGTGCCAAGTGCAAGTGGTACACGAAAAAGACCCTCTAAATTGCAKCCAATGAGGAAAAYTGTCGACAAAGGTTAGGAAACCACCAATATGGCYAATGGCATCTAAGACACTACATGAATCCCAATGTGTGAATAGATGTCTTGCCGTCGAACATAAGGGAAACCACCTAGTCAATGACCAATGATGAGAAGTYGACTGTTGGGTTCAAGGTTACCTACTAATGATGAAAGTAGGATTAGGGCGCATGATAAGACTACAATATCATGTGATTCTGAGACAACCGAGGGTATGGTAGACATGCAAAGTCAAKATTTCTGAGAAATGGCCGACATAAGTTGATAGAATTCCTTTGAACAAGAGCATGASACATACGAAAGACTCCGACAACATAGACTCAATGGTGGAACTGTGAGATGCAGGAGGCATCAATGATATTCTCCATAGGGACTGGAAGAGTAACCAATCGGTGGAGAAGACTCTCTGTAACGAGCTCARCTTCCTAAGGCCATGCTAAACCCAAAATTATGATGACAAATGGAATCGATAACTTTGTGCTCTGTTCAAAGGCAACACGACTAYTGTCAATATAAGATAATACTCCCTTCCCGCCCGCCGTTTTTTGTTTTTTCATAGACAAATGAATGTTGTGATACAGAGGAGGAAACGAGTGTCGCAAGTAAGTAAAACTAGTTCCAACAGTGGAACATACCTATGCTCAATGCAAGGAGATGTATGCGGGAGATGGACACTCAGGGGAATGTTCCCTCCTGGGTATAGGGTGTCAATTTGAGAAGGATAAAACGAGGCTCTGCTTGGTTGAGGATGCAAAAACTGTTGAGGCAAATGGTTTATAACGCAAAGCGAAAACCAACTATAGGCTCAATACTGCAAGCAGGGGCATGAGATGCAATCACAACTTAACGCCAAAAAATGTCCTTTTTCATGACATTTAGTCTACTTGGTGTGAAAAAGGGATAAACTTGAGCCAAATAGACGTCCTTTCAAATCCAATTTAAGAGTGTAAAAGAGACAAGTTCACTCAAAAATCTTTTCGCTTTTTGAAAACGAGTCGGAAAAGAGCTTAACTATGACTCACGACCTTTCAAGTCCAATTAAAGGAGTGTGAAAGGACAAATGACTCGACAATCTTTTCGGTTTTTAGACGAGTCGGAAAAGAGCTTAAATCAAACTCGGTCGGGAGTTTCGAGGCGACAAGTCACGGGGGAGGCCAAGGCTCCTGTGATGGACTTTTGTGGAATGTCAGTACCTTATGAATAACCGACATAAGCTTGGGAAAACCCAAAGCTCTCCAAGTCAAGGAGGATAAAGTGCTAACAGAGGTTATCACATTCGTGATATATGATATAATGTCTCTTATTGGAAAAGACATAGGAGGGGGCATTGGATATCCCACAAGGCCATCCTAATCAAAGGGAATCTCCTCGGGACTTGGAGGGAGAGAACTCGGGGAGAGTAAAACTCTCTCTTGTTCAAAAGGTGCGAGATCAGAAATTCTAACAACATGGTTGGAGGACGCATCACCCTCGAAAGGGAGAGTTGGATTAACCAGATATTGCACTGGTATGACCACTTCTTCAACCATGGGTTGAAGAGGATGCGTGATAACGGGGTTAGGAGACACACCACCCTCTACAACAGGAGTGTGGTTAGGAGAGGATTGTAGCGGCAGGACTGTCGTGTCAATCAATGGGGAAACTAGATGTGGAGAAACCACACACGTCTCAGAATCCGTAGGGCCCTTGGGAGAGCCCCACGCTTCTGGTATCCCAACAGTAGCTGGACACAGATGAGTAAGTTGATCTCCTTCGCAAGTCCTGCAAAGGAATATAGGTTTGTGTCTGAGACGTCTAGGCTTCTCGATGCCCCCAACATCATTCACAAAGGTTGGTGACATGCTCTCAGCATGATTGGAAAAGGCCAGAGTGTCATCTCCCACATGATGTACAAAGATTGGAGATGTGACATCGATAAGGATCGTGGCAACTAGAGTAATGCCCCCAACATGACTAGCAATGGTTGGGTGCAGGTTTTCAGCATCACTTGCAGAGGTTGGTGATGGAGCTCTAGTATGACTGGCAGTGACTGGACTAGCGGTGAGTTGTGACATTTGATACCAAGGTCCAGGGAAAGATTGGCTTTGAAAGATTGCAGGCCGGGAAGGGTCCTGGTTTACCCCCTGTCCCTGTCCGGAAAGGTAGTATCCTTTGCCAAATTGGTCAAAAGAGGCTTGTACGGGCATCATCACTGAATTCTGCGAAGAGACAGAGGTATGATAGGAATTATTCAAGTGAGGATATATGTTTCCCCCATGTGAAGGGGTTCCGTGAAGAGGGTAGCCCGAACTGTAAAACTGATTCTTCCCATAGGGAAGACCCGAGGATATATGTGGACTCGTCATGGGAAAAGTGTTCGAGGGTACCGACATGGCAGACGAAGGATACACAGATGGGGTGTAATGAGTAGAATAAGCACAATAATGGCTCCTGAAGGAGCATAGCCAGGACTAGATCCATAAGAGGGGAGGTTCCAACCTCCCACAATGAAAGTTGGTTGGGGGACATGACTCATATCAAACGAAGATGTAGGCAGCGGGGCCATGGTGCCCCCTATTCCAGTGCTAGGATTCATATAAGTGGGGCAAGGAGAGGATGAAAAAGTTAAAGGCACATTTGGCATATCAATAGGAAAATGACTAGACACCCAAAGCATGGAGTGAGTGTCATAGTTCTGCATACCATTATGGAAAGTGGAAGGATTTGTCCCCATGTAATGAGAGAACATCATGGGGGGGGGGGTTGTAGTAAATGAGGGAGCCAAAGGAACTCCACTATCCATGATAATGAAAACTCAGTATAAACTCTTAAGGCCAACTAGTAATCAAAGAGCACACCGAAAATCAAACGACCAATATGCACACAAACGATTTAAAGTGGTTGAAAGTGGCCTCCCTCCCTAAAGAAGGTATGTCTTGCCCAAGAGGGGCCTGAGACTCCCTGCTAAAGATAAGAGGTATCATAATCAGTGATAAGGGCCCTCGTGGGCTTAACAACCAGTCAGTCAGATCCCCCTAGAGAGGTAATCTTCCATAAAGGTTGTGTGTTGTCCAACCCTTGTCTGACCCAGGGTTCCTGCATAATAACCCCTACAAGTAACCTATGTGGCACCTAAGTCAAGCAACTAAGCAACCAAAGTATAACTAATGCACTTGCGAGCAGTTGTAAGTTAGGTCCACCATATGGCAGGGTAGCAAAGCCTGAAACCTTGAAAGTACCACCTCTCACAGAGGTAAAGGCATTAGCAAGATCCCCAGATACGAATAGATCCCCAGAAATATCTTTGACGCTAAGAAGGTATTGAAGGGGATATCCCTTCCACCAACCTTGTGATTAACTCCGGTGTGAGCGGAGCCTCTTGATATTACCGATTATACAATGGATTTCTCCACTCCCTTTGTCAGACACATATGTTGATTTAATTTCCTTGGAGAAGTTTACTCACAAAATTCTATTCCAAGGCACTAAATCCTAAGCTAGTTTGTGCACCCTATAAAATAAAATTGTGACTAATCAATTTTAAATGATAGCGTTCCTTTTAATGTTCGTGCTTACTCAAAAAGGTATGGTAGTGAAACTCATGATGTTATGACTCAACAAATAAAGTAAATATTAATACAATGCAAAGTCCTAACTTCGATTTTCAATGAATGATATGCTTATAAAAACAATGCAATTTTCAATTTCAACACTGCAATTTTGAAGTAAAAATGCAATCTTTCATTACATGCACTAAGCTAATGACAAGGACTCAAAAGACCAAAATGCCAAGCAATGCAAAATGCCTAATATTTTTGTATTTTCGAAAAAAAAATGAAAATGCATGGACTAAACAACAACTTGATATATAAACTCTACTGTGTATAGAAAGAGATAACTTAAGCATAATACCAAGGAGCATAACACCCAACCCAATGTACAGGGACAATCAAAATGAAAAGGTAATGAGAAAGACTTTGTCCAAAAATTCAACCCAAGACAGGTTTCATGTCATCCCACAGACACTCAACAATCACTATAGAGACCTAAGAAGACTCAACAAACATCAAATCCCACCCATTAACCACCAAACCCAGTAAACAAGAACAAGAGGTCGATGCATGTGACTGTTGAGAGAAACATAGCATATGTACGCAGCTTGCAGAAGGACAGGCCGTGTATATACGCGACTGTCAAGCAAAATGTTGTGTATATGTTACAAAAATAAAGCCAGGCAAGGGAGAAAGCTGAAAACTCAGACCCAGAGTGAACAGAGGCTGTCAAACAATGATACGACAAGAAGCAAAAAAGGAATGAGAAAAATCTAAGGAGAAAAGTACTCCAAATCCTAAGAAAGAAGGTCAATCCCCAGTATGGTCGCCAATTCTGTTACGAGGGAAAACTCTCTATGGCTAAGGTAAACCACAACAGACGGAATGACTGTAGAAATCAACTCTATCCCAAAACATGCTATATAAACCAATATGCTAGCAAGATAAGATAAAAGGCCTACCTCGTCCAGATGTTCAATGAAGTCCACCATTGAGCACTTTGACCCGAAGCTATGTACCTGCAACTAGTTCTTAACAACCAAGCAAAGCAAGCATATGGTGATAATATAAAAGGTTACATTAGATAGCACAATCCATTAATATACCTAACAAATACGTCCATGGATGATAATTCGAATATTTGCGAGATATCAATTGGACGAGAAAATAATATTTTGATTAATATATGATCAAGAGAAGTAAGAAAGTTTCATACTTCCGTGTCGGCACGGTTCGGTACCGAGAAACTAAGTTCCTTGCAGCTGGGCGTCCACCACTTCAATCCTCTACCAAAGGCAAGCTCATAAAAGAGAGGCAATGAGGTTCTCAATCAATAAGGGAAGAGCTTGGGGGCTGAACACTGTTTTCAGACTTAAAGGACAAAGGGATGCAGACTCAATATGAAGTAGATAATTTCTCCAGAGTAACTTTTCTCTCAGATTTGAATTCTTTCTCCTCTTTCCATAGCTCAGAATTTTCCCATTTATAGCCTTCAAATGGAACTGAAGGGCCGAGTCAGAACGTTTCCAGTATATGGAGGGACAAGGATCATAGATCTCCTGTCGTGACATGGAAACCCGACTCCGTTTTTTTATTTTTGGCCACATATCCCGATGTACACGGGTTGTAGTGGAGCAGCCTGCGTATACACATGTTGTATAGTATGCAAGGTGCGTACATGCGGAAAAAATGTATTTTTTAGCTCTGGAACTTGCAAGAAGGGATGACAAGTATGCATAGGGAAATGGAAAAAGGTCTTATGTGAAATATTGTATAGGGTGAGACAAATCTTGCTATAACAACACCCCTGTCTAGGGGAGAATATTCTCAATGAGGGTAGAATATCTCATACTAAGGGACCCTCAACATAGCCAAATAAACTTAGGAAAATAAAATAAAAAGGAAAATCCTAGTTGTGTGTAATATCTCCAACACCCCCCCTGAACACTACTAGGGAGTATACATAATGAATGGGTCCCGACAACAGAGGCCATGTTAGGTACCCATGAACAATGCAACTAATGAACATCGAAATAAAGTGAGGAAAGAGGGAAAACCTCATGGGAAATCCCCCCTCAAAATACAATGTAGCAAAATAAGAAAAAGACAATTGTTAGGCAATTGTGTCCTTCACTCCAAAACGATCGCGCAGAGAGTGAAACTTATGCTCAATGAAAATCTTGGTGAAGATGTCAACAATATATTCATAAGAAGGACATAAGCACAACTCGATAATCCTCTCGTGGGCTATATATCTGATGTAGTGCATATGGATCTCTATATGCTTTGTTCGTTGTCATTGCACTGGGTCTCTACAAAACATGAGAGTACTCTGGTTGTCACACCAAATGACAGTCGGTATGTGGAAATGGATGAACAAATCTATGAGGAAGTTTTGTAGCCATAATGTCTGGATGGTAATGTTAACTACTCCTCTGTACTCGGCTTCGATTAAAGATAGAGCAATACCAGACTACTTTTTGCTCGACCAACAGATCGACCCTGAACCCAAACTTAGAGTGTATCTGGATGTGACTTAAATCTGTTAGGACCGAAATGACAACCTCACGAGGATATAAATCCCCCTGTGTTTTTATAGAGGTGGTACTCCTCTTTAGATTTTCTTGGTATTTCTATATATTCAAAATGAAGGATTTGATAGAAGTTCGTCGCAGTAATTCAAAGAAACATAAATATTGTGAGAAAATAAAAGGAAAATGCTTTTGTTTTCTTTTTAAAGAAAGTTCCCAAGAAAGGACCAGGAATCACACACTTCACACATTTAAAGTAAATAAGCAAAGTTTCCTCACATCCATCATAGTTTAAGATAAAGATTTTTTATCACATAAAATAAAAAGAAGATGATCCACATGCATAAGAGAAATTTAACAGAGTGGACACATGTGCAGCTCAAAAAAAAGATAATGATAGATTAACCTCAAATACTTTATATTATGAAAACAGGGTTGCAAAGCACAGTCGAGATTGTTCCCAAAGTATCTCTCTTGAAATTTCTAAAAAATATATGGTTTGTTACATATTCTTTGAAATTTTAAATGTGTTTGTCTTAAAGACTGGGATTGGGGATCCCACGTACCATAAAGAAAATAAACATAAGAAATAAGTTTTTACAAGGAAGACGGTGGGCGGTAGAAGAACATTAAGACATGGTAAGAAGAAAATATGATTTATCAGTCTTCGGTTAAACCTTTCTAGTGAAAGAGGTGGAACAACTGGATGTATGGCTTGATAAAGAAAAAGAAGGATGTGATTAGCATAAACTTACTATGATGGTCTCTCATGCTTTGACTTGCTTGTTGATGTCCTTTTATCGTTTTGATCAACGGTTACAGGAACCATCTCAACTGATTCTTTCCCTTCATTGGTCAGTTTATAGATAACTTTCTTGAACCATTCTTCGATGTAACTTTTCATTGGTGCCACGTTGATTTCATGCTGTATTTTGATGTTGAACAACTCTCCCTCCAAGTCTCTCCGATCAAGGGAAATGACATGTAGTGCTTCTTCAATATCTTGATTTTTCACGGAGTAGTCCACTAGCCAATTGTCTATGTCATCCTCATTATATTCAAGTATACCATATAAATTTTCAATTTAACAACCCTTTAAAGATCTCAACTTGCTCATCAGATTGTTGCTTTGTTAGGAACAACGAGTTGAGGATCAACCTGGGATCTTGGACTTCGTTAGTGCTTCCGGATAAGTCTACCTTTCTGAGTCTTTTGAATAGTTATTCCCTCCTCGATATGGCTTGCCTCCACATTTGAACAATGTTATTCAAGTTTTTTATCTTTTCTTTCCAGCAAGTGTTCAATTGTTTAATTTAACACAAAAGGGTACCACAACATCAAGGTAAAAACCTTCTTCATTTTTTTAGGCCCTCGAGCCAAAAGAAATCGTGTTCTTTGAAATTTCCAAAGCTTTTGTGATCAACGCCATTCGTTTCTTGATATTTTTATCCGCATAGCTCCTGGCTGATCTAAGTAAGCTTGAGGATCCTTTTAATTTAGTAGCGGGCATGGTGGGTCCAACAATTGCCAAAGGGATGGAAAGGAGTGGAAGAGGTATTAAGGTCTCGTCCAATTCCTTAATCCTCTCATTTAACTTTGCAATTTCCGCTTCGATACCACCAATGGAGTCGTCCAATGCATCAACGATTTCTTTATGAATTCTATAAATCTGGGAAGGTTGCATATCTCTTAAATCAATCTCTGAACGATATTTTCCTTTCTTATTCTTTACATCACTTTTCTCAATAATCAATTGTTTGGATTCCTTGTCAAACACAACACTTTGAAAAACAAATGACTCTTCTTCATCGAAGGTCTCATTCTCAATGATTTCCAAAGACGAATTATGGTGGGTCGTGCTTCCCGACTGATTAATGTTGGGAAACATTTTCTCTATGTTTGCTTCGAGTTCCATATCTTCGAGGGAGAAGCTATTGATATCACTCTCTACGCGCTGGTCTTCTTCCTCTTGCACTATGTTTTTCCTCAGTGGAAGTTTGTGCGAGCTTTCAATTTTTCCCGGAGGGGGATTCTTTTCTCCTCCTCTGCCTGAATTATTGTTGATCACTTTCTAGATGGGTGGGCCATTGGAGAACTGCTCCAAGATGTTGTAGTATTAGGAGTAATAGTTGGGGACTGGGCACTGTTCTCACTTGGACCCTTTCCTCTTTGTTTGTAAAATTCATTGGTACTGAGTATCATTTCCAAGTCACCAACATTGTGGGTAGGAGCGCCCAAGTTATTATCTTCTTCTTCTCCTAGAACAATACAGATACATGAATTGCTAAATCCCACTACTAACATATGTTCCGCAAAAAATTCGTTAGGGTCAAACCCTTTTATCCTTTCAGCGTACTTAAAATTCATATTGTGGAAGTGGTTTGCAAATTCATCGATTTTGTTTATATTTCTGAATACAAAGTCCCCAATTTTACAAGGCAAGGGTGTGAATTGCTTTTTTTGTTTCTCATGAAAAAAGTGCAGCCAAAAATTATATTGCCTTGCAATTTCTGTAATAAAAATTTTGTCAGATATATGACATGGAAGAAAGGAGGGATTTTCCTTAGAACCGAAAATCCTAATAACATTGTAATTTTCCATTTGCTCCAAAGTCCCCTTTTTATCCAAGAATTTACTTGCATGGGCAGATATTCTGGGGGTATCTTTTCCAAACTATAATCCTTTAAAAATCGAGACAAAATCATTGAAAACTTCATAAAAGTGCAAAGAAGCTTTGTGTCTCCACAATGCTTGGTACCAAAAAGTCACTGGGTCAAATTCACAATTCACCTTCTTACAGATAGACAATTTAGGAAATTGACAGCAATATGCTATCGCAAACACCAAATAAGAAGGCATAAAGAATTTCTTATATTTTTTTATACTGTGACAACTGGGAAGAGATTTCAATGGAAATCAACTTTCCCCAATCGAAAATGGCATGCTCTTTGACAGTAATATATAAGATATAAAGAATCATATGGGAAATGTTAGCATAATTTTTTTGGCCTATTACTCTGGTGAATAACCAAGAAATTTATCAAAAGGGGTTTTTGAACGAGTTGACTTGCAACGTAGTAATATCTTCAGGGTTGGCCACGTGATTATCCAAGAACTGAAGCAAGAGGTCTAGGTCGTTATCGTGTTTTTTCAGGAAATCCCTGCAATCCTCTCCTTTGAAAGTAAGTGTCGGCTCGGGGAGCTTCAACATTTTACATAATAGTTGAGGTGAAAGAGAGACGAGAGAATGGTCTTGAAGTTGAATAATTCGTTGACATGGTATATATTTTTCAGTGCACTGGGCAACCTGTTCCTTGCAGTCCAATACCTCAGGAACACAACCTGCATGAGGAATTATGGATGTCTAGATCACTTTCTTCAAACTAGACGGGGATGAATAGTAAGAATATGCTTTAGACCACTGAAAGTTCTGGTCCTCACGTCCAAAAATGTTCAAAGTATCTCCACATAATGGTTGTCGAGATGATGCTGCCATAAGTTGATGGGAGTGTTCTTTTAATCCAGATAATATTTGAAATGAGCACTTGAGAGAGATGATATAATCTTCTGCAAATCATTCTTTTAATGTGGTTTAATAAGAAATATCATTGATCCCTTTGCTTATTAATGACGATCTTTACAGAGCCTACATGTACTAGCATTAAACCATACTCTATGCATATTGGGAAAAGCGTGAAGGTGGCGGGGACAGATGAGAGCAATTAGGATTTGGGAATTTTGTGAACCCGCCAACCTAGGAACCCGTGAACCTATCTTTGTGAAAGGTCAAAAATTGGCCAAGTGTTGTAATGCGGTCGATCGGACTTAATATAGGAGAGATGAGAAACTTAGGAGATCAGGGAGTCCGATGGTAAAAATGTAGATCACGGATCTCTTTGGTGCAAAATGTATATCGCGAAACATGGGATATGAAAGCTTGAACCCGCGAACCTGGGAACCCACGATTGCAGAAACGACTAATTATAGGATAACGTGGTGGTCAATCGAAGGTGGATGGAGATGAGGATCCGTGAGTTTGTCGACCCATCGTTTTGAAAAAAACAACTAGGTATAGTAACTAGAAAGGGAGAATATAAAGGACAAAAGAAAAGGGGAATTCGGGTAAGTATAGAAGAGGGAAAATAAACGGACAAAAGAAATTGGGAAAATAGAAAAGGGGAGGGAAATTTCGGAAGCAAGAATTGATCTCAACAACTGGCTCCAACTATGGGATGATAACCCCTCGTGGGTTGTCAAGAATCGAGAATCTTTATGATGAGATGCTTCCGTCCGTTGGGCTATGGAGTGAAAGGTAAGAATATACAAACTAAAAAATAAATTTATGTACAAGGAAAATGAGAAAGTTTTTTAGGAGAAGAAATCTTTCAAATGTTGCTCGTTGATAGGTAGCATTAGTTTTTTACCCTTCATGTCTTGGAGTATATAGGAATTGAAACCTAGGATATTTTTGACGATGTATGGTCCAATCCAGAGTGCTTCAAACTTTGTATGCATCGACGATTTCTCCTTGGCCTTGTTCCAAAGTAACACAACTCTCCCTTCTGGAAATTCTTTACAATTGTGCTCTGATCAAAATATATTTTGACACTCTGCTGCCTTTGAGAAGTTCGATTCAGGGCTTTGCTTCGCTCTTCTTCCAATTTTAACAACTAGTTGATCCTCCTTTGGATTGGTAAACTCTTTTCTATATCTTTGGTATTAACCAAAATAGTTAATGCATTGAGTTCGAGACTAATTGGAATATTCACTTATTTCCCATAAACCAGTGTATACGGGGACATCCCAGTGCTGTCCTTTGGAGTCGTTCTGCTTGCCCACAGTGCATCAATAAGCTTCAGATGCCAATTCCTTTGGTTCTTGTCAATGGTTTTCTTCAGTATCCGAATAAGTGTTTTATTTATGGATCCAACAAGGCCAGTACCTTATGGATAATAATTCGACGATTGACCCATGATAATTCCATATTCTCCACAAAACTATGTAAACTTCAACCCAATGAAAATTGAACCATTATCTGTGATAAATTTATCCAGGACACCAAATTTGGACAGAATATTATATTCGAGGAACTTAATTAGCTCTTCAGAATCAACTTTCTTTAATGCCACTGCTTCTGGACATTTAGTGAAACTAATATGTAGCCGTGAGAATGTACATATGTCCCTTGCTAGACTTTGGATTAATTGGTCTGACAACATCAAGTCCCCATTGGGAGAATGGTTGTTCTACAATTATGGATTGCAAAGGCATCACGAATCTCTTCATTTTTCCTGAAAACTGTTGACATGATACACACTTCCTTATTGTGGCATACGAGTCTCTGAATATTGATGGCCAGTAGAATCCAACCCTTATTATCTTGTGGGCGGTTAGAGTAAGTGCAAAGTGTCCACCACATATTCCTTCATGGAATTCTCTCATTATTTCTTGGGCTTGATTTTCATCAATGCATCTTAGTAGTATACCATCATAATTCCTCCTGAACAATATATCAGCGATCAACACATATTGATTTGCCTTCATCTTCAATGTTCTTTGCTCCTTGGGGTTCATGGTGATAGGAAATTTCTCAAACCTTAGGTAGAATATAATATCTCCGTACCAGTATGAATCAACTAATGGTTCTCTTACTGAAATTGAAATCATTCCATCCACATACATAATCACTATTCACGATGAGCTTGCATAAACCTTGTCCTTTGATAACCTTAAAAGGTTTAATCTTAATATCATATTCTTGTATCTTTGCTAGCCAGTGAGCACATTTTCCTTCTCTCAATTCTTGATTCATAAGAATATTCATTGGCGATGAGGGAACATAGGCAATAACATGGGAGTTCAATATGTACATCTGAAAGTATGCTACTGCTTTTACAAGAGCCAAGGCTTGCTTTTCCACTTTTGAATACCTCAATTCATAGTCATGTAGGGTTTTGCTCATGAAACTTATTGGGAGTTCTTCACCTTTGGTATTCTTCTGAGTAAGAACAGATGCAATAACTGTCTCCGTAGCAAATGAATAGATGATGATATCCCTTTGAAAATCCGGACTAATGAGGACTGTAGCTGTGGTGATTTCTCCTTTGATATTATTGAAAGCCTCTTGAGTATCCACTGTCCATTCAAACCTCTGCTCCTTTTTCAACAACAAATACTTCCATAGTCAGGAACAAACCTTCGCACAAAATTGATCTTGCCAAAAAATGATTGGACTCCTTTCTTGGATGTCGAGGAGTTGAGCTCATTTATTACTTTAACTCTTTCTGGATATATGTAAATCCCTTCCTTGCACACAATGTGGCCCAACAATTTTCTTTGAGTTACAACGAACAAACATTTCTTTGGATTTAGAGAGACACCATATAATCTACACCTTTCAAAAACTTTTCTCAAATGATGGATATGATCACCCCTTGTTTTTTAATGCATTGTCAAGTCATATTGATAGTCTACCATAAATTTTCCTATCAACCTTCTAATGCATGATCGATGGCCCTCTAGAATGTGGCTCCAACATTATTCAAACCAAATGGCATTCTATCATATGCATATGTCTCCAAAGGTGTGATAGATGTTGTCTTTTCCCTTTCTTCCTCAACCGCCAAGACTTGGTTATATCCAGAAAAACCATCCAACATGGACATGCAGGTTGATCCAGTGACTTGTTGGAGAAGGAACTCCATATTGGGCAAAGGAAAGCTATCCTTTATGCTTGCTTTGTTAAGGTATCTGAAGTCAACACACATCCGTATTTCCCCAGTCTTTTTTCTTACAATCACAGGATTTGAAATCCAGCTGGAGTGTCTAATGGGATAAATTATTCCCGCATTCTTTAATTTCTCCAATTCAATCTTTACCACAGGTTTCAATTTGGGATTCATTGTCCTTATTTTTTTATTTACACACTTTGTTTCTTCCTCAAATGAATGATATGTCAGAATATAGTTTTATCGTAAGATTTCAAATCATCATAGGTCCAAGTGAACACATCAATGTGTTCTTTAAACAAGGCAACATATTGATCAACTTCCTCGGTAGTGTAATCAACTCACAAGTTGACATATTTTGGGGAATTGTCAGTTCCAATATTGATTTTTCTTGTTTCTTGCACTTTTAGAATTGAAACTTCTTCAAGGAGATTCTTAGCACGATCATTTTTCATAAAAAGAGATTCAGATTGTATACAATCTTTGGGGACAACAAACGTGTGATCGTCTGCATCATCATCATCGTTCAACAATTTTTTTTCCAGCTATTCATCGTTCTTAAACGCTTGCAAATATTCAATGTTATCGGGAACAAACGGTCATAATGCTCTTTCTACTTGGAAAGACGTTTTGCTTTGGATATCGTCTGGGTTTGACAATGAGGCCACCAAGGATAATGAATATGCCTTGTGATTCTTGTCCCTTAGAATGAAAGAAATGTTGAAGGAACTTAAATATTCCATCAATTCGTTAACCCTTTTGAAATATAACTTAAGTCTTTCCTTTTTGATTTTATACCTCTGGGTAACTTCATTGATCACCAACTCTAAGTCACGAGTTACAATTAGATTTTCTATTTTCATTTCTTTTGCAAGGATCATCCCCTGAATCAAGGTTTCATATTCTGCCTCATTATTAGTGAATGAAAATTCCAGTCTAATAACATGTAGATGCACGACCTTATTTGGACCCCTAACAAAAATCCCAACTCCACTCCTAGAGTTTGAACATGCTCCATCTAATGACATCCTCTAATAGCCTTCAAACAAACATTCTTGATTCTTCGTGTCTTGAACTTGCTCCAGGCTTTCATTATGTTCCATGTCTAAGATAACATAGTTTCCAATTTTGGCATTTATATAATCCTCCATCAATACACTGTCCCTCTTCTTGAAAGAGAAGGGTTTTCTTTGCCTGGCAACATCATACAACTTCCATCGTTCATTATATATGCCTCGATCATATATGTCCAATCTCTTCCCAGCACAACTCCATATGCTGAAGGAGGTTCTACCACAATAATATTGAAAATTGTAATGATATGGGGGGCTACTGTAATCCAAGCATACAAGTCTTTGGTCTCTCCATAAGATGGCACTTTTCTAGAATCAATTGCATATATGCTTTCACCGGTTTAATAATACTTGGTGCCACTCATGCCCAATGCCTCCATGACCGCCAGTGGCATGGTATTATTTGTTGTGCTAGTGTCAACTAAACAATTATGTAGTGCAACATCGTGATTTTCAATTGAAATGTAAGAGGGAGGAATTTTACCTCTCAGCTTGGCAGTTGATTGGCTCTGGCTTTGTTTTGGACTTGTAACAACAACTTCTGTTCTTTCAAATGGATCGTCCAACAATTTCAGAATGTTTTGTCTTTGTTGGGGAATCTTCACCACTTATGTAAAGGGCAAAGTTATCCTTAATTTACTCAAGTCCTCTACGACATTGTATGTCATTTGAGTGGAGTTTGACGTCAGGTGTTGCTTTTTACTTCCAACGCTATCCATCAATTTCTCATTTATTTTTCTTTTTATTTTTGGTTCTCTTTATCATAATTGCCTTTATTTTTTGGTCTATTTACAAATCCTCTTGTTTGGGTGACATTTTATTGCGAGTTAGGGTCGTTGTCACCTTCTTCAAATATATAAATGGATGTCTCACATCCGTCCATCTGCACAGTTTCATAACTTTCATCAGGTGAGTAATAATTCTCTTATTTAATTATTTGCTCATCATACACATCATCCAGGACAATGACATGGGGAGTAGGATTTTTGGGAACTCTTGATCTTTGCGGATTATCCGTGTTCTCAAACCTCACTCAATTTTCTTTGGGAGGGTTCCTTCTTTGCTCTGGGATTGGCATTCTTGGATTTGCCACATAATTATCTCCCCTTCTCAGTCTAGTTATCTCATTTTGCATTTGCTTAATAGTTATATTCATTTGTGCAATTTCAATTCTTTGCTTAGTTTCTTGTGATGCCATAGGGTCAACCTTTAGATTAGGTATGGTTCCCTTGAAAAATCCTCCTCCCATTGTTTAGTTTTCAGCCGATTGTGGCTTGAATTCTTCATTCTTTCTTGAACTGGAAGCTCCTTGATTATCAATACTTAATCCTCCCGACTGTCTTTGTACTTTTTCCCGTATAATGTCGGGATCGACACCCATTTCAATCATGATTTCTTCCATATTAGTGGCTTTAGTAATTGCCTCCTCCAAGGTATACATTTGGGACATTTTGATAGCATATTTCACATTCGGGGGTATTTCATTCTCATAACAACCGAGAATGACTGGGTCATTTGGTCTTTTATCTCCAAGAATTCTACTCAAAGTTTTATTGAACCTGAGATTGAAATCTCGTATCCTTTCATTCTTCCTCAAACCAATCTAGATGAAATCAACGAGAAGGGTATGATAAGCAGTTGGAGGGGAGAACATAGTCAGGAACATATCTTCGAGCTCATTAAATGAGTGAATTGATCTACTGGGCAATGTTGTATACCATTGATACGCTCTTCCTAATAAGGTTTGCATAAACAACCTTACCATGACATCGTCATACTCAACACGGTGAAAATCACAAACATCAAGAAGTAAGTGCAAATGCCTCTTTGCATCGATTGCTCCATATCCAGAAAATTCCTTTAGGGTGTCCTTAGGGAGAATAGGGAGATCATGTTGCTCACCTAGAAGATTCAATGGAGAATCTCTTATTCTTCTTCTATTTTCAAGCCTTGAGTTCTCTTAATTTCTTGCAACATCTCTTCCACCTCCTTGTCTCATCTCATGATGCTCGTCTCGGGGTTGTTCATTTCTTTCTGCCATATCCAGAGAGATTCCGGGAATATGCTTTTCACTTCTAAGAATAAAGAGTTGCTTGCTTTTACTTCTGGTAATGGGTCCCTTGTATTCATCTAGCTTCAATACCGGCCTTGTTCTTGTGCTGCTCTAGCTAGCCGTTGGTTTCTTTGGTCTTGTTGCCTGTCTCTCCTCTGTCTCATGAGGATTTCTCTTTATTATTCTTGGACTAAGATCTATCAGGACCTTTCTACTTGTGGTTGCTTCTCGGTGGTAAATTCTTGAGGATGTAAAAGGTTATGAGCTCTCTGGTTTTTTTTTTTAAAGTCAAGTAGATTTTCGTTACCTCTCTGCATTTAAATTCTAAAGAGCCCGACTTGGAGTCTAAATTAATTCTACTTTCCTCGGGCACCTTCTGGGGTTTGTCAAGATTTTGGGTTACCGGTTTAATGATAGTGGAAATCTTAAAGGCACAGTCTCTCTCACTTCAAAGACCATATCTTGGTCGAATCTCTGTGTTTCCTTTCTGTGATGAATTTATTTGAACAAGAAGAAAAGTTTGGTTACCTATGGCCGAGAGATTTCCTTTAGTCAATTATGGTCTTTCTTACTGTGTCGAAACCTAGCACGATCATGATTCCAATTGAGTTGTAAAGGAACATGTGTATGATTGATTCATCAAATATAATCTTGGTCCTTCCAAGTTTTAAAGAGACTCCCGTGTGTCGACATGGTTCTATCTTTTATGGGTCATTCCTTTTAAAAGGAAGTATGTATATGTTAATGAACATGGATTTCAAGCTCAGGGATACAAGTTGTGGGTTGACTGTTGTTTTCGAATCAAGATTGTGTCAATTATATGATTGAAAACCTATGTGTGGTTAAATCGGGCCTGATTTTTGTTGATGACAATTGATTATTGATTATTAATCCTGGGTCTATTATTATTTGGTTGCCAAGGATGTATATTGGATATAGAAAATGGAATCACTATGCATATTATGGTTGTTGTTAAAAGAAGAGATCAACATTAGAGCATCCAATACTATGGAATTGGAAATGTTTACATAGTCATTACATAGAATGCACAGATTGGAATAGATTGAAGATTTCTGGGAAATTAAATTGTTATTGAAGAAATCAAGCAATTTTTATGCAATTGAGGAACAATCAAATGTTTTGGTCTTGGAAGTGGATGATTTTTGGATTGAATTTAAAACAAAGTTATGATTGTTGATTGATTTAGTTTATTTTATGAACAACATCTGTATAATTCCCTCTCATTTTCTCACTTTTTCGCTCGTTATAAATCCCCTTGCATTTCCAAATTCATTTTGCACGCCCTATTCACTAAAATTAAATTAAAACTCTGTATGACAGTGATAAAAAAATGACACAGAGATATATGGCAACTGATATGTTTTGGTATTGTTGCACAGTCAGTTATTTAATGAATTGTCGAGCAAAATCATGTTCTTACTCCCTGTCATGATATCACTTTTTCACTCATTACAATCCCCCAAGATATCCCATGAACCCTATTTCACCCCCTGCTCATTTGACAATTATTAAATAAATTTTATGGATTGGATTGTATGGGTCTGATGTTAATTACTGAGCCAAACTTTGTTTCATATTAAGAGAATGTCATGTATGGTCTGTTAAGAGCTAGTTGCTAATAATTGTTGCATACAGGATGAGCTTCTTCCGCAGAGGAAGTCATGGCCAAAACAATAGAGGCAGAGGAAACTAGAACAAAGGGCCTAAAAGGATCAGATTCTCAATACATTTTGATGCCGATCCTCAAGAGTTAAACCAACTCTTTCAAGCTGGATTTTTCAATTGGATTGGATAAGGGATAGCCCAACCTAGACTAGAGAGGCCTCCCTTCCAGCCCCAAAATGTTCCTAGTATCCTTGTGCCTCCCCAAGTATCTTTGTAACCTGAAGTTTCTGAGAATGATAGATGGTAGGAGATTGTTCACCCAGTAGTCTCCCACCATCGTGGCTGGCCAAAATTGTCGTTACCTCCTCCTCCTCCACCTGTTAATCCGAATGTTCAGATTGCCCCTGCACACTCACATGTACATTCCTCCCATGCAAGAAAAAGACTCAAAACCAAGGCTCACCATGTGCATAATAAAGGTAAAGTTGTTGTTGCTCTGTCCTCTCCATCAAGTGACTTAACCAAGTGAGTGTCTTCCAATATTCACTTGAGGGATGATTGCTCCCATGTCATTAGTGAGATCAAGCCTCAAGGTTCCACCCAAACTAAGGATGATTCAGAGAATTCCAAAGGGGAAAATGATCTAGGTGGATATCGGTGGTCACCCACTTTTTCCAACTCGCTCAAAATAGTTTCCTGGTAATTTTGGCAATTCACTATTTTTAGCAGTTTTTAACTTCCAGGGCCATTTTGAGGGCCTAAATGAAGGTTTTTCAGGATCGAGTCTCTCAATGATAGGCGAAGGCTCTGATTGAGTCCCCAAAATGAATCTCCTTGACGATACCTTTCCAACGGGCTATCGTGAGCCTAAGACAGAGATTGTATGCAAAAATTATGACCCCAAGAAGTTGATGTACTAACTTACCCAAACGGGGCCCACATGACTTTTGGCGCTTCATCTCCTAGGGTTAGGTTTTTGGATGTCTAGGGTTTTTGACATTTCTGTTTATTGTAAAAATGCCTTCAGAGCCTCATTGTAATCATCTTCTTGCGAATGAGCGCAACTGTCACATCTCTTCTTAGAGATAAGCCACCACCATTCCAAGAAGCTTGTTTTCCACTGCATTTTATAGTTTTAACTTATTTCCTTATTGAATAGAAAACTAGTTTTACCGTATCTCTGTTATTTTGTGTTAAGCATATTTTAATAATCTATATTCGTTTTGTTCTGCTCATAAAATCTGGATCAGTGGTATCAAAGTGGTCTGCTCCTTGTCGTCTTAATTCATGTCTCCAACGAGGTTAGGATACAAAGAATTAGGTCTCGAGCTTGTTTCTCTTGAGGATAAAAGCTCTCGCACACCCAAGAAACCTCTCACGGTAGGAGAAAAGAAAGATGATGGCACATGATATCCTTTCAAAATGTTGCTTGAGGAAGCCTTCACGCAACAAAGGAACGAGATGATGGATAGTTTCACGCAAATCCTTCGGTGGCTACCAACAGGCGACGCATCTTCCTCGAGCAGCGACGCCGCCCCCTTCAAGGTACAAATCAACTTTGATATTCCTATATTTGAAGGTAAGATAGACACATATGCTGTAGACAAGTGGTTGAATCTACTACAAGGGTATTTTTCTGTCCATAACTTTTCGAATAGAGAAAAGAATACTTTTTCACTCCTCAAAGCCATTCCCCATGTCAAAGATTGGTGGGAAACTTTCTGTGAGAAAAAGGAAACAGAGGAACCCACATTATTTATAGTCGCGGCCACCTGGGAATCCTTCAGGGATGCTATTAAGGAACAATATTACCCTGTTAGAAGTTATGACGACTTGTATAGAAAATGGACCACATTGCGGTAAGAAAGTGACCAAGCAATGCCAGAGTTCACAAATATCTTCCATACCTTGCGCACCAAGATGGGTATCAAATATTTAGAGAGACATATGGTGCTCAAGTATCGCGGTGCTCTGCATAAATACATTTAAATCGAAATGGAATTTTTGGACATTTCATCCTTGGGCGCGGCCTACCGATATGCCGTCAAAATCGAGGAGAAGCTTAGAAAAAAGAGGCGACAATTTGGGCTTGGGAACCCCGCACAACAAAAGACAGGAAGGGGCGGCCCTAACCCACAAAACAAAGGAAAAATCAAATATGGACAATATCAGGACAACCAATGCAAGCCACAAGCAAATAAGGACTTCAGAAAGACAAAGAAAAATACCGAGAAGTGGTGTGACTTCTACAGGAGCCCTTGGCATAACACTGTTGACTGCTGCTCAAAGCAGTCATTGGTGGCTAAAGGTAAATCCTTTGAATCAGATGCGAGTTATGAATCTGAGTCACAACTAGAAAGGGGAAGACAAATCATTGACTCGGAACCTAGTGCCACCATTGCTACCACCAAGCTCCAGCCTGGTGAACCAGACGAGCCAGAAGAAGGCGAGCGCCTCTTCCATTCACATATGTGGGTAAAAGGCACCCCGCTACAGTTCATCGTTGATAGTTGTAGCCAAAAGAACCTCATATCAATAGAGGTCATCAAGCACCTTTCCCTGCCGACAATGTCGCACCCACAACCCTACACCATTGGATGGCTCCGCGAAGGAAGCGATCTCCGCGTCAGCCAACAATGTCGAATGTCGTACGATATCAAGCCCTTAAAAGATGAGGTATTGTGTGATGTTGGTCCTCTCGAAGTTTGTAATGTTCTTTTGGGCCAACCTTATTTATGGAAATGTCATGCTGTATATGAGTCTAGGCCTCGTAGTGTTATTATTACTTTGAACAAGAAATTGTACAGGATACCCGAGGAAGGTCATCTCTCGGGCTGAGAAATTTGTCTTCTTCATGATTCTCTCTCAGAGTGAGTGAAATATCGCAGCCACATACAGGGCCTCCGCGGTCGATCTCTCCAGACAACAAAATCAAGTTGATAATGTCATGGAAGAATACTCAAATATCTTCTCCTCTCCTATCGGGGTACCTCTGCACTGCTAGGTCAAGCATCCCATAGATTTTATCCCAGGCGCACCGCTACCCAATGGGTTAGTTTACCACCACTCTCTGTTATCAAACGAGGAGATCAAGAGGTAGATCCAAGAATTGCTCCACAAGGGGCACATACTTCCCAGCTCATCGCCTTGTGGGAGCCCAATCGTGCTGGTGTAGAAGAAAGACAGGACCTGGTGACTCTGCATTGATTACCGGGCCCTGAATAAAATTACAGTTTGAAATCAGTACCTGATTCCTCGAATCGACGACCTCCTTGATCAGCTCACGAAGGAAAACTACTTCAGTAATATTGATCTAAAGTCTGGCTATCACCAAGTCCCAATAGAACAGACAGATGTATGGAAGACCGCCTTCAATTCAAAAGAAGGTCTTTTTGAATTGTTGTTCATGCCCTTTGGTTTGACAAATGCTCCAACAAATTTTATGAGGATGATGGACGATATCCTACGACCTTTCACTAATAATTTTGTAGTGGTGTGTCTGGATGACATCCTCATCTACATCAACACTTGGATGAAACACTTGCAGCATATTCAACAGGTTCTGCACACCATGCGACAACACAAATTATATGGAAACTTGGAAAAATGCTCCTTCGGCATTGACAGGGTCCATTACTTAGGCTACATCATTGATCGACATGGTGTGCATATGGATCTAGCCAAGATCCAGGTCATCCGTGACTGGCCAATACCAACCACACTCATTGAACTTCAAAGCTTCTTAGGCCTTGCCAATTTCTATCGCAGGTTCATGTTGGGATTCTCTCATATTGCATGGGCCCTCATCCAAGTAACTAGGGGTGGCGGTAAGGCCAAATTTGTGTGGGGTCTGTCCCAACAACAATCCTTCAATGACTTGAAGGAGCGTTTTTTCTCATCCCCAATACTTTCATTACCGGATCTGCAACATCCCTTTGAGATGGAGATAGATGCTTCAGAGTATGCCGTGGGCGTCATTCTCACTCAACACGGCCACCCCGTGGCATATCATAGTGAGAGACTATCAAATGTTGTTCGTAAGTACCCTACTTTCAACAAAGAAATGTACTCGATTGTGCAAGCTTGCTTCCAGTGGAGACATTATATTCTTGGGAAGGAGACAATCATCCACAATGATCACAAGCCACTACAATTCATGCAGACCCAAGGAAAATTACAGAACGATCACCATCATAAGTGGTCCACATACTTACAACAGTTCCACCTCAACATCAATTATAAAATAGGAAGTACCAACCGAGTTGTTGATTACCTTAGCTGACCTCCAGTCGTGACACGCACCATAGTGTTAGACTCTTGCAGCCACGAGACCTCCAGATGGCCCCACCTCTACGAGACAGACCCTGACTTCTCCACCACCTACCAAATGTTGGGTGCCAAATCAGTGGTCGCCAATTTCCATCTTCAAGATGGGTTGTTGTGTCGTTTGGGGCATCTTTGTGCTCCATCAAGTGAGTGTGTGAAGCTAATTTGGGAAGCTCACTACAGTCGAGTGGCAGGACACTTTGTTGTCGAAAAGACAATTTCAGTGTTGTAGAAACATTTCTACTGGTCGAAACTTCATCAGGATGTCAACAAGTATATCAGGTCCTGCACTGCCTGCGCTATTGCCAAGCCGACCACTAAGAAACAGGGCATGTACACCTCTATGCCTACTCCTGACATGTCATGGGAATCCATCTCAATGGACTACATGTCAGGCCTTCCGTCCACCAAGAGGGGAAATGACTGTGTTTTTGTGGTTGTTGATTGCTTTTCGAAAATGGCGATTCTAGCCGCCTGTAAGAAGAACATCACAACAGAAGCCACTGCCAAGCTCTTATTTGAACAAGTATGGGTACATTTTGGTATCCCACAAACCATTATCTCAGACCGTGACAGTCGGTTCCTCGACACATTCTAGTCGAGCCTCTGGACACTGTTGGATACCAAGCTCACCAAATCCACCACCTTCCACCTCTAGATAGATGGCCAAATTGAGGTCGTCAATCGGATGATCATACATATCCTACACATGTACAATTCAAAACACCCTCACACATGGGATGAGAGTCTTCCCTATGTCCAACATAGCTACAACCGAGCCCTGCATAGCTCAACTGGCCACAATCCCTTTCAGCTGGGGTTGGGATTCCAACCATTGGGCCCCATGGATGTTGCACTACCCATGGTGACCACCTCGTTTGAATCATCCCTTTCTCCATCGGAAGCTGACAAAGCCACTTAGTTCATTGAGCGGGTCTAGCACATCCGCCAATAGGTTCAATATATTCTACAAAAGTCTAATTCCAAGTACAAGCAATGCCATGATCAACATCGGGTGCCACATAAGTTTCATGTGGGAGACAATGTTTGGTTGCACTTGCAGAAAGAACACCTTACAGGGCCCCATTAGAAGCTTCACCTACTCCATTATGGGTTGTACACCATCACCAAGGCCGTGGGTGACAATTCTTTTCAGCTCAACATTCCTACTTTCCTTGGCCCGCACCCAGTCTTCAACGGGACTCTCCTTCGACCATATTTCCCAACATTATTGGACACCTCCAAGATAGTAGAGCAGTTGAAACCAACAGAGATCAACCCTGAATATATGCAACATGCATCCAATGATCAGATTGTGGACACACAGATCAAGCGCACTTGACAGCAAAGGTTCCAACTTTATCGAGTCGTCAAAGCAGGGCAGCTCCTCATCTGATGGGGGAACTCAATGCAATGGAGACCATTGCTTCCTAACGAGGCAGGATTGATCCAGGTGGATATCGGTGGCCACCCACCTTGTCCAACTTGCTCAAAACAATTTTCTGACAATTTTGGCAATTTACTATTTTTAGCAGTTTTTAACTTCCTTGGCCATTTTGAGGGCCTAAATGAAGGTTTTTCAGGATCGAGCTTCTCATTAATAGCCGATGGCTTTGATTGAGCCCCCAAAATGAATCTCCTCGATGATTCCTTTCCAACGGGATATTGTGCACCTAAAACAGAGATCATATGCAAAAATTATGACCCGGGAAGTTGATGTACTAACTTACCCAAACGAGGCCCACACGACTTTTAGCGCTTCATCTCCTAGGGTTAGGTTTTTGGATGTCTAGGGTTTTTGACATTCCTGTTTATTGTAAAAAGGCCTTCAGAGCCTCATTGTAATCATGTTCTTGTGAATGAGCGCAACCATCCTATCTCTTCTCAAAGATAAGCCGCCACCATTCCAACAATCTTGTTTTTTGCTGCATTTTACAGTTTTAGCTTATTTCCTTATTGAATAGAAAACCAATTTTACTGTATCTCTGTTTTTCTATGTTAAACATCTTTTAATAATCTGTATTTGTTTCGTTCTGCTCATAAAATCCGGATCAGACAAGAACAACAAAGGAAGAATTGCCTCTCAAAGTGGCAAATATGGTTTTTGATTATGTGTTTATAATTGATTTGTTGAGGACAATGGATTGTTGAAAGTTTTGGACAACAAACTATTTTTGGATATTGTGGATATTTACATGTTTGGATATAATTTGAAATATTTCTAATATTTAAATTTGAAATTGTGGAAAAAATTATGGGAGCTACAAGGAGGCATGTGTATGATTGACTGTCTACTTATGTTTATTTTTGTTAAGAAATAAAAGGGAGTTATGGGTCCCACCTACTAGTTATTATTTAATAAAAAGACCCTTAATTATTATTATTATTATTATTACTTCCCCTAAAACTAAAGATTAGTTAAGTTTTAGTTAACTTAACTAAATGAGGTAGTTGAACTATTTCAACTAATTTGGAATGCATAAAAGCCAAATGAGAAGGAAGAACAAGAGGAGAGTAGAAGGAGAAAACATACTAAAGTTTGCTCTTGAGTTTATTGAGATAGTTTAGTTTTCATTCATTCTTCAATTCATTAAAGGCCTAATTCTCTTTTTGACAATAGGGTCCTATTGTAGACAACAAGGTTCAAGGATGAACCATATCATTCAGATGCTTGTTTAAGAGGTGTTGATCTATCTTTGATAGTCTGTGTAGACTTGTCTGTTTATGAATTGAGTTTCATGACTGATAAAGGATATTGTGCAGAGTCAAGTGGGCAACAGTCTGTGGCAAGCTGATCTAGATTTTAAAGTTTAGTTTTTTCTTCTTGTCAAAGTCCGTTTGTATGGTTTTCATCGAGGATTTCTAAGTTTGACCTTGGTCCATACCCTCACAGGGATTTTTGTAAGAGAAGGATACTTTTGATTTCTTGGATTGAAATAAAGCGATTGCTATTCTGTCTCATTTATGTTAATCTATGACTGGGTATTTTTTCTTTTGATCTCCACATTTACTTTTGCAATCTGTTATATTCATAAAATTATATAAAAATGTTATATTTTGCCACAAACTTTTATTTAAAAAAATCATCCTAAGCCCTTGTAATTAATACTTGTGGATTGGGAAACACTTTTTGAGGCTATAAACATAGGGTAGTATTCCTGACTATATTGCCTTAGCCAAGCAAGATTCGAAAATGCTTGAGTAAGATAAATTCATATATTTTCCTCAACACCGTCGTTTTTGAAAAAACGACTAGGTATAGTAACTAGAAAGGGAGAATAGAAGGGAGAAAATAAAAGGGGAATTCGAGCAGGTATAGAAGAGGAAAAATAAATGGACAAAAGAAATTGGGAAAATAGAAAAGGGGATGGAAATTTCTGAAGCGAGAATTGATCTCAACAAGCCCAAAGCTTCTGAGGAAGTGACCTTGCATGCAACATGCAAGAGGTTGTCTCCTTAAGAGACCTATTCTTCCTCTCATCAACCTCATTTTGATGTATTTCAACTGTATCCCTGCCTCAAGACAAATATTTTGAACATCTCTGTTAACATACTCCTCCCAATTATTTGTATGGAGGGATTTGATCTTTCTCACTGATTGGACTTTTTTATGAGAAAAAATGGCCAAGTATAACATGAGAAATAATCCAAAAATCTAAGCATGTGCCTTACCTTACCAATGGATGGATGCAGGAATGGACCCATGAGATCACTGTAGATCAGATCCAATGCAGAGGAGGCCATGTGATCCTTCCCTTTCTCTAACTTCTCTTGAGGATGCTTTCCAAGGACACATCCTTCATAAACCCCTTTGGACAAGTGGATATGAGGTAACCCGGTGACCATCCCCTTCTTGCTAAGTTGTTGCATGTACCTGAAGTTTAGGTGACCAAACCTCTCATGTCGTAATCTACTATTGTCTTCAACATGCATAAGTAGTACAAAGGAATCTAGTTCAATAAATTTAGTAAAAGTGTATAACCGAGATTTATGATTCACCTCCCCAACAACAATTTTGGAGCTATCTATCATGTCGAAAATGGACATGGAGTCTAGTGTGAACTCCACCTTTTTTCCTGAGCCTGTGTGTGTAATCTGGTACATGAAGAGTAGATTCATGAAAAGTTGAGGAACATGGAGAGTGTTCTCAAAGCTTCCATGATCTAGTTCCACTCTTCCTTTTCCAGTGGCCTCGACTGGAGAGTCATCCCCCATGAGTATAGGAAGTCCCATGCATGCATTTATAGAATATAGAATATCCTTTGTATTTTTCATATGATGTGAAGCACATGATACTACAATACAAGTTTCAATAGAAGAATGTAAAAAAACTAATGCATGGGGATTTCCTTTCTTAGGGGCTTGATATTTTGACTTCTTCTTGGCAACCTGAGGAATGAAGACCCTGAGAATTTTTTTCTAAAGAATTCGAGCCATCTGATCAATATGCTACTTCATGCAGGTTGATTCTGAATTATTCCCGCTATTGAAATAGACACACTTCTTCCCTTGCTTGTTTTTTCCACCTTTGGAACCAGAGGAATCATTGAAGGGTTTGGAGTACCCTTCATTCTTTGGATCTATATGCACCTTTTCTTTGACTTTCCTTATAGATTTAGGATTTTGAGAGTTGATGCCATCATGCACAACAAGTGCATGTGCCTTTGGGCCCTTTATTATTCATATATGAATGAGATTATCCTGCTCCTGTGTCAAAGCTTCAATAAACTGTGACAATGAAGGCATGGTCCATGTTTCTCCTGCGATGAATCTAGTAGAATGAAATGTGGAGACAAATACACTAAATTCCAGTCCAAGTTTTTCCATGTTAGTAAGAACTAATTGTTTTTATTGTTTTGATTTATTGTACCACAATCTTTCAATGAGGAGAGATTTAAATTTGGTGAAGAAATATTGGAGATTGTCAAATTTCTTCATATCCAAGGATTTTTGTTCTACTTTGAGCAAATGGACCCTCATTTCATCCTACTTGCCAAAGAGTCCTTCAAGGTGGTCCATATCTCATTTGGTGTTTTGCATGCATAGATGTGAAACCTTAGGTAGGGAGAAATAGTCATGCATAGGAGATTGTGATCCTCGTGCATGCGATTTAGGTACTTGGATTTTTCCAATACCAGGGTGGGTTATGCTTCTATGGCCATGACTACCCAATACAATCCTTTACCCTTGAGATGGAGTATAATTCTTGTCTTCCATTCAAAATAGTTATATGGCGTTAGAATGGCAGATGCGCGAAATTCCATCTTTCCTGTTGCTTTGTTCCATATTCGATACTTACAAAATATTGTTGGTGACGATCCTTGCTAGCAGCCTATGGGCTCTGATACAATGTAGAGTTTCTGAGATACTTGCATAGAAGATCTAGCTAACAATCAAACATACATAGCTTGCAAATGGTGTGAAGAGAAGACAAAAAATGGAGGAAAGAATGAAATAATTTATATTAACCGAATGAGAGAAATGATACAATACAAGTGATATACTCTCTATCACACAACTAACTCGTGATATTGGTCAAATAATGTTCATTAGGAGTGTTCTAGAGAGATCTGACACACATTGGCAGTCACTGGAGTCAACTGCCACCTAGTCCTTATTAACTGCCCATGCAGTCATTAGTTAACTAGTCAAACTAGAGTGAAATGAGGAGAATATCACTCACACTTGTGGAATGCACCTTACTAGTGATGATCCCAATGCAAGTGCACATTACTGGTGATGATCCCGATGTTACCATGCAACACTTGGTGACAAAACCAATGTTGACATGCAACACTTCACTCAACTAGTCTAACTAAACGATAATTGAGAGTTGATTGGAGGGTATGTGGCACCCTTGTCTAGGGGAGAATATTCTCAATGAAAGGAGAATATCTCAGACTAAGGGACCCTCAACATAGCCAAATAAACTTAGGAAAATAAAATAAAAAAGAAAATCCCAGGTGTGTGTAATATCTCCAACATCCACTTCATCAATATAGTTTTCACTTATAACAAATTTGATCTTACACCATTTAGTGACCTCGAGCTTTGCATCCTTATTTACCCATCCTAATGGACATGGGTTAGGATGATCATGAACTTCAAATCCAATCCTGCCGACTAGTTCTTCTACTATGAGGTTGGCCCATGCACTGAAATCTAATGGATCATCCATCATTGTCTTCTTGACTTAGATCTCAATATGGAAGAGTTTAGTCAACTCCTCCTCTTCCTCATGACAATGGCTACTTAGGTTCATCACCTTCTACATCATAGTGCAAACAATATTTTCATCCACATCTAAGTTATTGTCTATAAGGTTGCCTAAGCCAATGACTAGCGGGATCTTCTTATTGGCATCCTTCATACAATTATTTGGATTTGGCTCTGGATGTAACTTCCAACACTTAATTTTGGTGTGTCCATCAATATTACAATGGTTGTAGTGGTTGTTTTGATCCTTGCATTGGTGTGTAGTGGTAGTTGTATTGTCCCCAAGGCCGAGCCCTATTGTAAATACGGTCTATGAAGAATAAAGCTTATTTATGAACTGTAATTCAAGTTTATAAGGCTGGTGAGCCAAGTTATATAAGCTAGTGGGCTTATGTGTTATTAGGCCAGGGAGCCTAAGTGTTAAAGGCCAAGAGCCTGATTTTTGTACATGTAATTATGCATAGTATTAATACAAAACATCTCTGCGTGTGGACCGACCACAATGAATGAGTGATGGGGGACTAAGCTTCCACAAAACCTGGGTAAGAGATTGGAGGCTGGAAGGTTGGAAAGAGAGGATAAGTGTGGAGCCTAGGGGCTTAAGTCCTTGGGAATAATATTTTAATATTATCCCAAAATCCATGTGAAATCTATGTTTTGTCCTATGTTCCTGGGGAGGGATGCATGCAGCTTCATGGGCGACATGTGTCGACCCAGGCGCATGCGATTTAACCTAGGAAATGAGTCGCGTTGGGGGTTCTCTTTCCATTCCGTCGACTGTTGCGTAGGAGTGGGGTGGGCATTCCTCCAACCATCACCTGAATCTGGGGTTTGACCTTCCAATTCCTCCATCCTCCATCTGTACGTGTTTGGCCTCTATGATTGAACCTCTGTACACCTTACACATCTTTGAAACCAGAGAGGTGAGTCTTTTCCTTATTGCTGGTTGGGAGAACTGAATGTTCCGTAATTGTTGAGCCGTGCATCCTGTGTTGCTTGCTGAAAATCTTAACACATCCTGTAATCGCAGAGCCGCACTATGATTTAGCGCTGATCGTTTCCATTTTGGGTGTCCATACCCATTTTCCCAATTGACTGTTGTGGCCACGCAGTGCTGGACTACGTGTGGCTTGCTGGCCAGTGTGAGGGAGGTGATTGTTGTTGAAGAGGCAGGTTACCCATTCTCTGAGTGACTCTCTCTAGGTGAGAGAGTGCATGGAGGAAGTGAGAACTCCTGGAAGGAGTTTTATAGATGCCACAGAGCTCGGAGACTTCCGGTCCAGTCTATTGCTGAAGGCCAAGGGAAGGGAGGTTAGCAACCAATGGACTGTCTTGGTGACAGTGAAGGTGTATACTCCTTGGGTGGGACACACATGTGGGGAATGAGAGTCTGTGGGCAGTGGACATAAGTGGCTCCTGGGAGAGAATCCTTCTCCTGTGACAGTTGTCTTCTTGTATTCCTTGCCTAGCCTAGGAATCCCTACCCGTTGGAGCTTAGTCCCAGATCAGGGGTGACCTACTGCTAAGAGTGATGAGCAACGCGGTCTAAGGCTGGGAGGTTCGTGGGAGGTTTACACGCAGTTGGTGAATTACATCCAGTCTAAAAGATAAGTATATACATGCGTATAATTTCAATTAAATATGCATGTCTGTGATTTTAGCAATGTTTACATGTATTCCGCTGTATTCGTGAATGATTGTTAATGCTGTGGATTATGTATGCTAACGGTATTAATGTGCTTACGCTGTGTTTAACTGTAACTAAGAAATTGTATTTCATAAGAATGCATAATAAGTTACGATAGTGTTTTTCCGCGTAGTAATTTTGGCTCGACCATGGGGTTGATGGTCGGGAACGTTACAGTGTGGTATCAGAGCCTAGTTTCAAAGCTGAGACTGGATGGTCCGGATAACTGGTCTTTGGACCGAGGTTTTGAGAAGAAATTGTGTCTGGAGGACTAATTTTAGACCTCAGAATGTTTCTGAGTGTCAACAGACTACTTGACTGTGTTACAAAGCTTAGGAGGTGTAGCGGTATTATAAAACTGCAGCCGATGTGGTATATGGCCACAGGGAGAGAGAGAACTCCACACCAGAAGTGTTGGAGCCATAGGATTTGTTCGGGAGGAAAGGAGAACCCTCACAACCATCGAATCTAGAGAACGTGCATAAGGTTTAAAACCCTTTGGAGTGTGGAAATCGCGATACGTGAAATCTCGAATTCATCAGGACCGTCCATCGGAAAGGACGCGTGGGGAGAGATCAGCCTTTCATTGACTCATGACTTGAAATAGTCTAAGGGTGAGTTCGTGAGAATTCATGAAACACAAATTCACGATTGGATCACAACCGTCGATCTAAGAGAGATCTAGACCATTAATTTTCCAGGAAAAAATCGACATTTCAGAAATAGGGAGGACGAAGGTGGAAAATATTTCGACCTCGTGACACACAAAATCCTGATACGCAAAATGCCGATGAGATCTGAGTCATCAGATCGTGGGGAATTAGGACCGTTGGATCAAGTAGATGAAAGTTCAGAAGGAGGGTACCAAGTCATTGGCCAGAAGTCCTTGAAAAGCAAAGTTGGACGGTCAGAATTCTCTGAGGAGAACTTACAAAATCACGAGGACCGTAAGATAGCCAGAAGTTGCAAGGTGGTTAGTGGATGGAGAAATTCGCCACCCTATGATCCGGAATAAACGTGGGTTGCTGATAGTGGTTGGTTTGATCCGTTGGACCATTTCCTGAATTCAGGGATCGTGAACTTGGAGTGCAAGCCAAATTCTTGGTCACTCCAAGTCCCGAATTGCGAAAGAGATTAACAAGGGTAGAATAAGATGGTGGAGCGCTTCTAGGAAGAAGTGTCAAAATCCCGTGAGCCGTCAGATCCAACCAACTAGCGAGGAAGTTAGGGCTGAAGAGCTTTGACAAGTGTAATCTTAGGAGAGATCTTGTAGCACACCTTTTCAACTACCATGGCTTAATCGCTCTTAAAAGGAAACTTTAACACCATTTGGTACATAACTCAACTGTAGCGCACCTTTTCAGCTACCATGGCTTAATCGCTCTTAAAAGGAAACTTTAACACCACTTGGTACATAACTCCTACAGGTATTATAAATCCCATGCATTTAAACAAATAAACACCTTCTACACAGAGTATTCATATGAGTTACTGCCATAATTAACAATCAATAGCATTTCATACTAATTCATATACACAGCGGAAACCGTGATAACATAAACAGTAGAGTCATGCAAAACGTGATTAAAACATAATCAGATACTTATCTTTTAACAGTGGTAGAATCCACCAACCAAGTGCAGGCCTTCCACGAACCTCCCAGCCTTAGACCACATTGCTCATCAGCTCAGCAGTGGGTCACCCCCGAGTTGGACTAAGCTCCACCCTGAGACAAGGAATCCTAGGTTAGGCTGAGGTTACAGGGAAAACAGTACACAACCACAGGAAGGAATTCTCTCCCAGGAACCACCCACACTCACTGCCCACAGTCCCTCATTCCCCACATGCCTATTCCACCCCAGGAGGATACACCTTCTCTGTCACCTGGACAGTCCTTCGGCTGCTAACCTCCCTTGCCTTGGGTTACAGCAACAGACCAGACTGGAAGTCTCTGGGCTCTGTGGTAGCTATAGGGTTCCTTCCAGGAGTTCTCTCCTTCCTCTGCGCACTCTCTCGCCTGGAGAGAATCGCTCACAGACACGGCTTTTTCCACAAGCTCAACAATGTCAAAAATGGCTCAGGGTCA
>ML791039.1:225412-257898 GCA_009831015.1 Picea engelmannii
CCCTGAGGAGGGTTAGTTCCAGCCATGGTGTGAGTGATTTGTGTACTTGACCTGTGAGGGGGGTTAGGTGGGGTTGTACTTCCCCTTTGGGAAGAATTCTCCCCCCCCGCTTCCATGTAAATGGGAGTGAGTGGATGGTTGACCTTGGGAAGTGGAACCAAGTAAAGTGGAACCAAGAAAAGTGGATCCCAAGATGGTAGCACTCACATGAGTGTGAGAAGGTGGAGCCGATGAGTTGGTAAGACTAGGAACTCCCCCTAGATTGGGCGGGAGATTTAGCAAGCATCTGGAATGACGGGGATTCTGTGGGTCCCCTATGATGTTCGACTAGTAGAGTGGATGTGTGCAAATGGTGATGAGAGAAATACATGAACAAGAGTCTTTGTTATGATCTTTGGACCTTCAAAATATATCTCATAATCACATGTAATCACAAGAGCATCATACATAAATCAATTGATAAAGAAGCATACATGTGGGTAGGTAGATTTTGTTCGCGTGGGAGAACAAAGAAAACAAATGCTCATGTCTTAAAAGACGTAACGTACTTCCTCTCAAATAACATCGGACCTTCCAATAGCACTCGACAGTGGCATCCGAAGCCACCAGAAGAGGAACTAGTGAAGGATTAAGTAATCAATTATAATGAGAGGTAGAGGGTGCATATCCTGAAAGAGATGGCGATATTTCCCAATAGCCACACAATATCCGATCAAGGTGCAATTGCAACCCACAATTGCCACCTGGGTAGATGTCCTAAAATTTGTCACTAGGTACCTCGGTCTAAGTGAGACATTTAGATTTTAGGCCTAAGAAATGGGTCACGGGCTGGATCCTGTCCAAGAGGTGGGTGCCTCAAGGGGGGATGCACAGAACAACCAGACCTCGCCCTTCAACCCTTCACGAGTATCTCCCTACCTTATGGTGTAGGAACACTTGACTTGGAGGATTTTAAAGTTCCCTATCTGACAAATTCTATTGTTTGAAGATGTGAGAACTAGATAACGGGGAGTTATTTGGATGCCTATCCTCGAGATCCTACCTAGACTAAAAAAATTCTTTTGGCACCTCTCGTGGAGGAAAACTTAGTGAGTTTTTAGAATTTTTTTAGATGTGGTTGTTTGAGATATTGCGGGTGTGAACCAATATCGTTCAAATTAAGTGGGAGTGGATAGTCTCGTCAATAAAAAGGGGTGGGGCGCCCAAAGGGGTTGGATCCAATGGTGGAAAGTGAGGGGTTTTTCATCGTTGGGCAAGGTTCAATTCTCATGAGGGATTTACCTGGAGCCATGGGACACCTTAAGGTAGTGGTCGCATGTGTGGTTGCACCCAGAGATACTATATTAAATGGTATCGTGACCCGTGCACACATAAGTGGATCATATCCCACCCCCATGTCCTTCAATTTAAATCCCCCGAGGGAGCAACTCAATTGGAAAGTGCCATGAAAATGAAGTTACAAAGAGGTCTTGAGTTCAACTCCCCCCGACTAATCTAGTGTGTAACGCGTGGGGCTTCTATCCACACCTGGAGGTTATAGTGGTAGCAGTTGGATAACACGGCCACGTGTAACACGAGTACGTGCCCAACTAGTTGCTGATTTTGCCAGCCATAAAAAAAAAGAAAAAAAGAAAAAGGGGTGGGGTGTTTCGGAATTCCTTTGGAGGAAACTTACTTCAACCTCCACGATTATCTAGATGAAGCTATGTGAGTGAGTAGTGACTTTGTGTGTGAATAAGTGAAAGTGTGCCAAATTTTTAATAAGTTAGGTGTCACCTTGCTGCATGTGGACTTCGTGTGGTCCTTTACAAGTCTTGATCACCTAATTTACTAAATTCCATTGGTACAACCTTGCGAAATTTTAAAGTCCCTAGAGAACTAGCATGTGGACATGTGGGTCCTTACCAATCCTTTAAATCCCTAGTGTGATTTAATCTAAGAAATCTTCAACAACTATCCTAGATTGTGGGCATGTGGGCATGTATGGGCCCGTTACAAAACCTTTAAACTTCCCCAGTGATTTAATCTAAGAAAGTAAATTCAAAACTATCCTATCTTTTTAGCATGTGGGAATGTATGGGCGCTTACAAATTTAAGATGTGTTTGAAAAAAAAAACTAAGAGGAGTCCTGAGGGGGCTATTGTTCACTCCTAAAGATTTTATCTTTAAGGGAGATGAAATTTTCCCTCAATCGTTTTTCTGATTCTCAAGATCGCTCTATGGCACGAGAGAAGAGCATACTCAAAGATTGACGTTCAATTTCTGGTCCCAATGCAAGTGGTTATATTTGTGATATAGAATGATTCCAACTTATCTTTAATCAAAGCAAGCCATCCATGTGGAAAAATGAAAGCAAAAAGAGGATAAATATGGTTTTTAACCCTCCTAAATGCCTATGTTTTGACTAACCCTTCATGTGGAGAGGGAATCTAAGTGTGGGGCATATTACAATATGCATAGAATCAAACTCAATAATGCTATGGGACTTCAACATATCACAAAAACCCTTACAATGTATGATGTTTTGGATAGATGCGTGGGTCACAGAGTAGACAGAGGCACATTGGGCTCCAATGCACAAATCAAAAATGACTTTTTGATGTAGGTGCACAGAATGTGCTGAGAAACATAGTGAGTTTGGCACACTTTCTCGGAAGATGTGCCCGTGGGTTAAAAAACCCACGCACTTTTTGTTACACAGTCGGGAAGAAAATTTCGGATGAGATTCTCTCAGCTCAGCTTCGAATTTGGATTTTTGTAGGCAGGCATGGGCCGGCTCTGGTTCTTGCAAGTTAAGTAAGAAAAAATGAAGTGCTTAATCAACCCAAATGGGGAGGAAATTGATATCTATCCCCGGTGGAGTCGCCAATATGTTGCGTCCCTTTCATCACCTAAATGAGAAAAATAAGGACGCTTACAAGTCCAGTTGGGTTAGCTGGACAAGATAGAAATGAATGCAAGAATTAGAAACATCAAGCATAAGAAATAAATAAAGAACTAAACTAATAACAATAAAATAAACAAAACTAGAGTGCACAAGGGAAATAGAACAAAAAATAAACAAAATGCATGCCACCAATGGATAAGTTGTATTAGTGGGAAAACACCAAAGAGAAAGGGAGACTTATGGGTCCCCTCTTCCTCTAAGGGAGGGCTCTTGAACCCCCAATGATTGAGCTCTTCTTACAAGTAACGAAGTAGAAGGAAATGTTAAAGAAATCCAAAGCTCATTCACTCAAGAGGTGATGTGAATGGCCAAATGAAATGGTGCTTGTATGCTCTAGTGAGGAAAGAGGTTCCTCTAAGAGAATATAGGCAACATAACAATACAAAAGAATTCCTTGAAAATATAGTGCACCCATGGCCTCTTTTTATAGCAAATCTTTGAGGCATTATTCAACCAGTCTTTAGTGTGAACAAGGGGCTCTTTAGGGCACCCTTAGGTCTTTGACCAATCCCCCACTTGGATTCATCTCAAATTTGGGTGTTAATTCGACTTGGTAGATGAACCAGAAGTGGGTGGAAGGCTGACCAAAATAAAAAATGCGTCGTTTTGAGGTGTGCATGACTTTTTGCGTTCACAGTCGCTCATCGGGCGCATGTGCTCTTGTCCAGATTTTTTCGACTGTCGCACGTGCGCGTGCTTCCTTTGTATCCTTAGCACATGCTGATTTTATAATGAGTTGTATAGTTTTATGCCCTTTGGAAATTCATTTTTTGGGCCATGGATGACCTAATGAGTGTTTGGGGATGCTAGATTCTGGTAACCATTTGCGGATGAAATTTTAGTGATAACAACTATGGCAGACTAAATATGTGTAAATGTTTGATTTGATAAACCTGTGTATAAAAGGGTCAATGTATGAATTTTATGTTATTAATAGAAGTTAGATATGTGTTGCACACTGCTGAAAGGGGGAAAGTTTTCCAAGATAGACCATGGATGCTATGAAAGGGATGGTGAGGGGAAACCAAGAATGGTTGAGATGACCCTCACCAGACCAGTACTTACTGGGTGTAATTGCTCAATAGTCCTCAAACCCATAAATGAATTACCAGTCAGGCTAGTAGTTGGAAGGCCATCCTTAAGATTTAATGAGGAGACGAGGCAAGGTACCCATCTGTAAGGCTTCCATGCATGACCACGAATTGGGATTCAGACCCACATAAACTTGGTGAGGAAGGAAAGAAAGGAGGTAATTCGAGGGACATATACAAATATGCAAGATAAGAGAGTAGAGAGAACAATCTAGAGAAGAGAAGTGAGCATACTTCAACTCTGGAGTTGAGAGGAAAAGCTGATCATTAAGCTCGTTTTTGCATGAAAGAAGCCATGGGAAGGGTTTGGATACAAGTTGATAAACAAGGCTGACGAGTGACCAAGGGAGTACTCGTGTAGACCTCCCTACTTGGAGTAGAGAAAACCAGTTGCCAATTTCCTATGGGAGGAGGAGAGTAACCTTCGTCCCTAACTGTCATGGAGCAAAGAGAAAGAATCTCTCTCAGAGCATCATGGTCTAGCTTGGGGGTGGCTAGTGATAAATCCAATAGGAGTGGTTGTGCCCATGGTTGGGAGGAAACAAACACCCCTTTCAACAATCGCTTCACATTCTCCATTTCTGATAATTATTATCATACTGTGTGTGTGTGTATATATATATATATATATTGGATGCAGTGATGAATGTCTGTGTTTATGGTTAAGTCCTTCAATATTTAAAAAGTTATTAGAAATGCTCTTTGGCTTCTATAAAATTTTGTATCTATATGATCTTTGAATTATCTCAGTTTAGTTTCTAGAGAGTCATGGGATGTGAATTCGTAGGAGAGTCGGGGTAGGATTGACTGAAACATCTAAGTCCTACCAATCCTTTGAATTCACCTTAGTGGGAATGTCAAGTTCATCAATGTGGGAGAAGGGCATTTTCCCTTCAGAATATCCACCCATCTGACTGAGGATCATTCCCATGTCCTTAACCCCTTTGTTGCAAAAAGAATTTGCGCTTAGCCCACAAGATTTTCCAAGGGACCCATGTGACCAGGGCCTGGGAACCCTGTGCTAGTCCAAAATGGGCTATCTCTTTCAGCTTCGGGACTTCATAACTTATGATTCCACAAACCTCTAAAATAACCGAAGGCCGAAGTCATGAATTGATGAGGGCCGTCGATATGGGGATCCAATGTGGATCCCTCTTAGCCGTTAGATATGACTTAGGAAGGGAAGCATTAAGTGCTTCGGTGAAGTCCTACTTAGAAAGAATAAGAGTGGTCTAACAATGAAAATATTGAATGCTGGAGTCACGGAGTAAATCAGGACCGTTGAAAATGGAGGGACATGTGTCCATAGATCAACAATTATCCGAAAGTATACGTATTCTACAGTATAGGGATGCATGAGTTTCCCCGGAGTTCTGCAAGCCGTAGTAAATCTTGGCCGTGGATGCTAGGCACACGTGGCAATAGATCTGACATGGTCCAGAGGGAAAGTCGAGAGATACACGTCGAACTCCTGAATGCCAAACTTCCGAAGTGACGTGGACCGTCGATCTAAGAAGCCCACCCTCAATTACCCAATCGACCGAGAACGTGTCGTGGAGTGACACATGGCCTTTACTTGTCCCCTGTCTAAGGTTTTCCATCGAATTAGAGCCGTTGGATGAGAGGGCACCACAGAAGTGATTCCATAGTCCAAAGACTTAGTACTCCGAAGGAACCTGGCCAAGAACCTACCAAATGTGAAAACCTCAGAAGTCACGAATGTGGAAATAAATCTCGACCTTTGGTAGGATGAGGACACTTGGCACCATATTAGAGAGTCCGAAGACTTATCTCTTCGGGGAATTTGCGACATGAGGAGTTGGCAAGCTCCGAATTCTAGAGCTGCGAAGTAACGAGAGACATAGATTTATGGATCCACGTGGACTCCTATTGACCATGAGATCGAAAGGTTGGGCAATTATCGGTCCAAGATGATGTGGCATGATGATGTCATTCGATGTGACATGGACCCACATGACGTGTGCCACTTGTCATCCGGATATGAATGATTCACAGACCCTTTATGACTATTATAGCATGACATGCGTCACCCTCTAATGAGGACACATGTCACCCCTTGACCCTCACCACGTGTCAGCTTCTGGTTCATGCTCGCCTAGCCAACATGGCTAGTGACGTGTCTGGGATTCTGAGAGTCTGGATAATTTTGGGAGTTCGGAAGATTTGAGCATAGTATGGAAAAGGAAGGTATAATGAGGATTGTCGAATGTTGAAAGTCCAACGACAATCGCCGATCGCCCAAATGTCAAAAACGTAGAATGAAGACTGTCGACCGACAAAATGCTGAAACATAGGACATTGAACACTAAACACCAAACGCCGATCGCCGTTCGTCGAATGGCTAAGGCCATGTCATGAGATTTCAAGACTCCAGGGATTATGAAAATGGAGTGTTCTGCGCTGAACGTCGAAACCCCCTTTTTAACCGTAGGATCTCAGTGAAGGACGTGGACAATTGATTCCCTCCGCTATTCAGCGATCCAGGAATTCAACAACACCGTTGGAAATCCTGAAGTGCCGAAACCTTCGCTAAGCAGACTCTTAGCTCCTGGTTTTCAACCCGAGGTCATGAGGAGGACCCTGCTAGTTGGTTTAAGCACGTAGTGGGAGATGTAAACTTTGGGGGAACAAAATAAGAGGTTTTTTCTTAGTAAGGGTCCGAAAATGAACCAAGGAAAAGCGAAAATTTGATGCCCCATCCCTAGAAAGGGTATTTAAGGGGTTGGGTGTGTTACAACCAACTATGCATCCTTTTAACTAGTTGTTATGGAAATTGTTCTATTATTTCACCATAACATTCTTTTCATATAGACAAAAGGTAAGGGAAAGAAGAGCTTCATGCTTGCAACCAGTTGACAGAGCCATACTAATTCATTTAACAACAAATTTGCAACAAAAGTGCCTTTCAATTCTATGTGAGTACATACCTTAGCAAGAAGAAAACCAATCTTTATATAATTCCAATTCCAGGCGATTACAAAAGCTTCATAGCTGCGACAATGAACAAAGTATCTTTTGGAACACAACACAACACTACTTCACTCTCTCCACAGTCCAAAACTAATTGAGGAATGATGGCAACCCTAACAAACTCCAAGGTGATGAGGCATGGGTTTGGTGACATAAATACCCATTCATTTCCAAATCAATGAATGGTTAACTCGTAATAAAAATATGTTGTTATCCATATAGTTTAAACATCCATATTATATGTGCCTTATTTAACTTTAACTTTCCACATCAAAATAATAGCGCACACTTAATACACTATAATGTGAGTGCTATGGAATATGAAATATCACCAATGTTTCAAACCAAAACCATCGTGAGTGCAAACCTTTACCAAAACCATACCATATTTTATCCAAGTGTTAAGGGCATGTTGACGTCATAATATATATGTGAATTACACCTTGTTTGAATCATAATTCCAATGTCAAGCCAATAGTATAACCATGAATATCACTTATATGGTCAATGTAAAGTGGAACTCTATACAACCTTTCAAGATGTTAATGCTTTGCAAAGTTTCAAAACATATTGTAAATCAAACATGTCACCATATATGCCTTTATAACCAGTGTGCTATTCCATTGAATGATGTATGCTTCAATATTTCCATGTGATATTTAAAACCACTAAGATGTGAGGCATACAAAACTGAAACACATCGTCATATCAAATGTCACCTTTGTGCCATGAGAAACATGTTTACTCAAGCATGTTATTCTGGATGCAATTAAATGTACCTTGAGGCAAACATTTTGATGTAAAGAGACATCCCATAATGAAACTATGATAGATTGATACTATATCATAATGCAGAGAATATGCAAGCCATACAATTTCAATTCTCGTTTATAGGGGACCCCGCCTATCATAGTTGTCTTATTAAGTCTTTTAAAGAATTATAAGTTTTGCAACTCTTTGCAAACTATTTGAATAGGTGGACAAAGTGTGAGTCAACACATGACAACTCCACAGGGTAGTCTAATCTCAGTAAACTAGAACTCAAAATATATGGTTTCATTCTTAGAACTATTTGATTTTTATTTGTTGATTATACTTTCTTCTCAGGAATGATGTTTCAAACAAAATTTTAGATCAAAAGTTAATGCATGCCAACAAAAAAGACGCTCATGGAAGTGGAGAATGGGAAAGAAGGAAATAAGGAAGAACTGCATCAATTGAGTTGTAGGAAGGTGGTTTAGCTAGTTTGGCAAGTGCTCAACAAATAACATTGTGAACATAAGAAATCTAATTTATTTGTCTTTTGTTGTTTTCTTTCTTCATTCATTTGAATAAGATTAACAAAATTCTTGCAAAACCAATGAATAATAATGTAACTTGAATGATCTAGTTGTATGCCTAAATCTTCCAAAAACAAAACTCAAGTAAGCAAGAAGAAAACCAAAGATAAAAAAAATACAAGAAAAACACTAAAAAAACAAAAAATCAAAATATATACATGAAACACTTTAAGATATAATCCATTTAGACTTTAATTTGGTTCAACATAGCGTTTCAAATGTGAACCATTGGTAGTATATGAAAATAATATGTCTTCTTCGTCTTTGAGGAAGTAAGAATTATTTCCAATGACAGAGGCGATTCTGTAGGGGCCTAACAATAATTTCTGAAATTTTGAATGTTTCCTTTTGTCTGCATGTGCAGAGTCCCATAAACCTTTTCACCAGCTGCAAAAATAGTTGATTTTGCCTTTTTGTCGAAATATTTTTTAACATTTTGCTGCCTTTTCTTTAGATTATTAATAACATAACTCCTATGTTCTTCTAAGGCCAACAAAGCATTTAGTCTTTGAGGGATATCTATATAATTCAACTCTTTATCTTGCAAGGATGATATGAGAGAGGTAAGTTCAAGTTCAACAAGCATGATGGCTTCTTGACCATGCAACAACTAAAATGGGGTATGACATGTTCTTTTTTTAGTGGTTGTACAATTTTTTGATAAGGCATAAGTCAGTAAGGTGTGCCACTTGCGAGGTTTGTCATTAATGACATTCTTTAAAATTTTAACTAGATTTTTATTTGTTGACTCAACATGTCCATTTACTGGAGGTTAATAAGTTGATGAAGTGAAATGTTTCACTCCAAACTTATTAATGAATTGAGTCAACTTTCCAAAGATGAAAGTTGGTCCATTATAAAAAATTATCTCAATTGGAAGACCAAATCAAGAGAATATATTTGTTTCAATAAAGGAGATTACTTGTTCATCTTGCACATGTTAAAGAGCAACCGCTTCAATCCACTTTGTAAAGTAATATGTGGCAATTAGGATGCAAATATGACTCGTAGAAGACAAAGGATTAATTGTTCCAAAAAAGTCTAATCCCCATTTAGAAAATGGAAAATCAGGTATGATTGGTTGTAAAGGCATGACATACTATTTTTCTCTACCAACAATTTTTTTACATTCATTACAAGCTTGTACAAACTTGTATGAGTCTTTAAAGATTGAAGGCCAATAATAATTAGTTCTTAAAATTTTATGTGCAATAACTTTAGCAACAAAGTGCCCGCCAATGTAGTATCAGAATATGTTGATCCATGATTTTTTCTCAAAATCATTTGGGTTGCTGTATCATCAACTCAACATAATAACAATCCATCGACAATCCTAAGGAAGAATGAAGTATTTAATTTTAAATACTTTGAGGCCTCAAGACAAGTCCTCCTTCATTCATGATGCTTAAGATTTTCATGACATCTTTCATATTGCAAATAATAAATTATGTACTGATACCAAGGATGTCCTACTAGATCAAGATTCTCATATTCAAATAAGAATAATGCAAATAAGACATCTTTATTATTTTTAGAAGAATATCCTGGTTCAAGATGTTGAGCCAGGTGTAGAGTTAGATCACATCCCTCGATTGTATTAGACGTGGTAATCATGAAATCATGTTCCTTAATTTTGGCAAGCCAATGTGCAAGCTTTCCAGATAGATATGTTTGTGAAAGTAAAAAATTGACTGCAGGTAAATGGACTTTTACTTGAGTATGCTTACCAATAATGAAATGATGAAATTTCTCAATATCTTTAACAAGAGCAAACGCATGTTTTTCAATTAAGGTGTATTTGAGTTCATTTTCAAATAAAGTTTGACTCATGTAAGTTATTGGTTGTTCATTATTATGATCATATTTCTGAATAATAATTGTAGAAATAACTTCTTTAGTAGCAATAATATATATGATGAATTCCTTTGTAAAATCAGGCTTTTCCAAGATTGGTGCATAACTAATTGCATTTTTTATTTCTATAAAAGCTTTTTTAGTAGTATCATTCCAAGAAAAAGATAGATCTTGTTTTAACAAATTATGAATTGGTTTCACCATTCTAACAAAATCATATATAAATCTTCTGATGAAATTGGTCTTACCCATGAATGATTGAATTTATTTTTTGGAAGTTGGAGCTTGATGATTTTGAATGGAAATGACTCTCTCTGGATCAATACTAACATCTGAATTTGATACAATATGTTTGAGGCTTTTTCTAGCAGTGACACTAAAAATGGATTTTGTAGGATTTAATGACATACCAAATTTTCTGCAATGGAGAAAAACTTGTCTAAGATGATTGAAGTGATCTTCTTGGATTTTAGAATATATAGTCAAGTCATCAAGATAAATTTGAATAATTTTACTGATCATATCATTAAAATCTATTTTCATAGCTTGCTAGAAAGTGGCACTTGCATTGATTAATCCAAAAGGCATATACTCATAAGAAAAGGTGCCCCAACATGTAGTGAAAGTAGTTAAATATTTTTCAACTCCCTTGACACGTATTTGATTATACCCTGAGAAACTGTCAAGAAGTGACATCCTTTGAGATATCGCTACTTGTTGTAAAATTAATTCCATATTAGGAAGAGGAAAATTGTCTTTAACACTTGCCCTATTCAAGGCACAAAAATCAACACACAATCTAATATCTACATTATTCTTTCACACTGGGACAAGATTTAAAAAACATTATGAATATTTAACATGGAAAATTATGTGAGCAACTAAGATCTTCTCAACCTATTTTCCAATGGTTGCTTCAAGTGTAGGATTTATTGGTCTTTGTCACTGTCTTACCGGCTTTGATTCTTCTTTAATAGAAATTGTGTGTTATATTACACTTGGATCAAATCCATGAAAATCTTCATAGGACCATGCAAACACATCACAAAATTCATGAAACAAATCCATGAATTTCTGTTTCTTTTGTTATGAACATTGAGCTCCATTTTTTAGAATCTTTGGATCCTCTCGAATCATAATGTTTACACGAACAGTCGTAACTATTTTTCTTTTTGACTCCTCCTCTGCGCTTTTCTTCTGATTACTTACATCACTAGATGTGAATGAGTTTTCCAAATGGATTAATCCCTTGGGAAATTTGTATCTTCCAAGGAAATAGTTTCTTTCTTTTTCAGGGGCTCATTTTGCAAGAAGGCACATATGATTTCATCAACATAGAAAACTTGCTAGGATTCAATGTTGTCTGGAAAATGAGGACGATATAAAGACATAATAGTGGAATATTGTCTTTCAGGGAGTAATTTCCTTGTAGGAATAGCTACGAAAACAACCATCCTATGTGCCATCAAATTTAAATCTCTTCTTATATGAGTAATATTGAAAGTCAATAGATTAGAATTTAGTTCTCAAACCACTTGTGTGTCTCTTTAAAAACTAGTTGGATGGGGTATATATTTTCTTAACCAAATTAATGATAAGCTCTGAATCCCCAAAGACAAAAAGATGATAACAACCTAATTTAAAAAAAAAATTATATTCTAAGCACTAGGGCTTCAAACTCTGTCACATTATTAGTACATGCAAACTCTAACATGTAAGAAAAATTATGATTTTTTCCTATAGGAGAGTAGAGTATTATACCAACTCCATTTCTTTCATTAGAACATGCACTATCAAAATGCGTATGCCACGTACCATATTTAGGATTAGGAGGCCATGTGACAGAATTATCATCTTCTTTTAAAAATATAGAATATACATCGATATCTTCTTCGACAAAATTTACATGTTGTTGAGGCACTCTTTCAATAGATGGTGAAATTCATCCTTCACGAAGTACAATAATATTTTTTCCATTTTTAGGAAGTGACATGTGTTCCATCCAATAACATGTACCCACTAGTTAAAGCTTGGAAATATTTTCCTAGAATATTAGAGCAATTGCTTACATGCATATCAATGACTTGTATATTGCAGGTAATCTCGATTTCAGGATGTGCACACAACACGAAAGTTACATTGTTGATTTCACCAATGGTTGCTTGTTGTTGACTATTGTATGATAACATGTTTTTTGAATTTTCATTGGTGCATGAAAGACCTAATTCTTCCATAATGATTTTGGACATAACATTGGGACCAAATCCCCCATTGATAAAACAACAATGTGCAATTTTATCCATGATCTTCATTAAAACATAAAAAGGAGGATTTTTAATAGGGTTCCTAGGATTATATACACCTAACTTATTTACACACAATTCTTCTTCATCGTGTTCCTTAGTTATTCTGGAAACAATTGAAGTCTTACCTTCCATAAAATCCTTAAGATGCTTTTTGATATGTAAACTGTCGTGGATATTCCACCGAAACAATTCGTTACAACAAATCTGATAAATAAAACTGAAATCTACACTATGAAGGTTAAATTCCTTTAGATTCTAGAATATTTAGTTACTGATTTTATGCTTATGCATGAAATAGATAAAATGTGGAAAATAGAGAATGATAAAGTACAAATCACACACCATTCACAATATAACATAAATATTTTTCGTGGGAAACCCTTATGGGAGAAAACCCAACTAGAAGGTGGGGTTTCTCTACTCTCTTTTTTGGTATGGAAATAATGCAAGTACAAAGGAGAAGACACTTTCTATGGAGTTACTTGAGACCCGTGGCCTGTTAGGCTGCTATAGATCACTAACCTCCTCTGTTATTGTCTCTAATTTCTCACTCCTAGTTGTTCTACTCTGCTATGGAACAAATTACAATAACATAATATGGAACCCCTTGTCCTCCTAGTGGCTTGATATTTAACATAGCCTGATAGCCATCCAGAGGTAGGTTTTTTACTTCCTCAAACCTCAATTGTGGTAGGGTTTTGAATATTCTAAAATATTCTTGAAATTCCTCACGTCGTTAGCCCCATATGCATGAGTAATGGGGGCCGAAGTGGCTTCCTCTCGTAAGATGGTGGTCAACACAATATTTCAACTTGCGGGAGGCATAATTTTTTTATACAAAATACGATTAATGCACGTTCTACACCGTTGGAAAGGTATCAAAGTGTAGAAAACCATCGAGGGGTGAGTAAATTTTTTGGACACCAGAAGCCCAAAAATATTGTTTAATTCCTCAAAATGGCTCCAGAAGTTTCTGGACCTCAATTTTCAAAACTGGGACCCGCCACTAAAATGACCTTGAAAGCTAATTCCTCCAATTATTTTCACTCTGAAAGCATCGAGATAGATGAAAAATAATATAATGATCCAATCCTGATCATACCTCCCTATCTAGGGAGGATTTTGGTCCCCAACAGATTTACTGGATGAGGTGAGGAAATTTTTCCTCTACATTCTCCTTAGAGTACCACTTAGTTTTTTCTGGAAGTTGTCCTTTCAACCCAATTTTCCAAAGGTCATGTTGCCCCTGTCTTGTAGTTCCAGACTGCTTCTGCAAAATTGTGTCCTCTGCTAACTCCACCTAAGCATGTGGTGCTAAGTCCTCTATGGAAGGTAGGACTTTCTCCTCCTCTCAATCCAACATGGAAGGCTCGTAGAGTTTGAGATTCTCTACATTCACTACCGAGTAAATGTGCATGTATGGGGGTAGATTGAGTTTGTCAGAATTATCTCAAAAGTACCATCCTGCAGAGAATTGATCTTCTTACCAGGTCCCTATAGCCTTTCCTTATTCAAATGCAACCATATTTTGTCTCCCACTCTAAATGTTTTCTCTTTTATGTGTTGGTCATGTCTAGCCTTGTTCGTTTCCTATTACTTCTTCAATGTCTCTTGTACTTGCAAGTGGATCTACATGATCTTCTCAACAAAAGTTTTCTGCTTTTAATGCATCTCCTACGAGGTCCTCCCTCACTCCTCCTTGTTGTCCATATACAACATCTAAGGGTGAAGGTGGCAAATAGCCAAAGCAAGTTTCAAAATGTGACTTACCAATAGAAGTGTGGACTACTCTATTATAATAGTGTTGTATATGTTAGCACTTTGTAAATTTTGTCTGGCTGATAGACAAACAATAGAGGTAACTGTTTCAACCATCTTTAGAGCCGAGGCACTAGCTTTCTCAACTCAGAGAGGGCTCTCTCATGTCACTTGATATCTCTTTGAAAATCATTGGCTATATTCGGTTTGTTTTGGGGGGTGTTATGAAGTTGATGAAGAAGTGGAGGTGACATTTGGGCTATGGAGTCATAAATGAATAATGCAGTGCTAGGTCATTAGAACTATCTAGAGGAGAAAGTCTAAGTGAGGCAATGAGTCTAAGTTTTCAAATTGAAATTTGCATGGCAAAAGAAGAAAAAGGAAAACACATAACTGCTTCAGAGCATATTAAAGTGAATTCTGAAATAGTTGAGAAGAGAATCACATGAATTTAAATTGCTAAGTCTAGAGCATCATCAGACGAATTCCAGACTTTTAACTCTCCAATTTAAAAGAGGAAATTGCAAATGGAAATTTAAAGACACATGAAACACACACTATGAAAGAAGACAAAACTAATACCACAACCGATTATAATCTTTTTATAAATGGTTCAAAAATTGTTTTTGCATCATATATTCAGTTTAGCTCCATGATTTTACAAAGTCTACCTGCAACGAGGGCATGCCCACTCTTTTTTTTTTCTTCCTTCTCTTTATCTTTGGGATAATATATATAGAAAATTTACATGTGGGATTCCAAACGACTCAACTTCCCCACAGTCTAAAGATAGACATCGATTACACAAAAGAGGAACGCATCACAACTATTCTCCTACTTTACAGGGAGCATTATAAATAGGTCTGACATATTTGAGGCTTTTTCATTGAATGCCAAATGTCCAAAATTTTCTGAAACATACTCATTTCAACCTGAGAACTTATTCCAGCTTGGAGATTTCTTCTTTCAGAGTGTTCAACCAGACTGGTCGATTTTCCTCAACGCTTTCGACCACCTCAGCTCTGACTCTTGTCTTTTGTCGCTTGCTCTGCTTCCTCTTTTCTGCTCGTTTGTAGCGCTTCTCCATGTGTCCATTGATGATTAAATCCCTCATGATAGGATTTAGTTTGACCTCTGATTCTAGTTTTGTCGCAAGGTCAGTATGGAATTTGGTTGCTAGTATCCATGTGATCGAATTTTCTTTCTTACTCATTGATGGATTTTCCATGTTAGTCGAAAATCCTGTTTCACTGGATGTTGTTTGATCGGCCTGGTCCATGTCTCCCAGTTTTGAAGAAAACACGATTTTTGTCTTCCTGGTCTTGTTAATTACTTCGTTTCAAATGAAATGTCGATTGTTCAAACATGATAAATTTATCTATATTTTTGAGGACGATTGTCATTGAGTGTTTAATCATAGACTGTGACGACAGTAATTGTTCGAATTACAGCCTATCACACTCGGTCGTCAGCTTCAGAATAATTAGCCTTTGGATCATCCTTCTGGTGGTGCTTACTCGATGCTGCATGACAAAAAGTACTTGAGAAACGATATTGATGTGACTGAATAAGTTGCTAAATCTCCCCTTTTCGTACACAATCTGTGGGAATGACACATATCGAATGATTTTTTGACACGTGACATCGGGGGTTCGAGAAAGTGGTTTTAGGTAGAATGCTTTTTTCCCTGATGTGCTTTTGAGGGTGCCACACATCCACGAATGAAACCACATTAGTTTTCCCCGGCCCACCTTCAAATAATTAAACTTCGTGCTATTTTGCCGCCTGATATGGGTCTCGGTCGTTGATTTGGGCCGCTTCAAAATCTACGGTCTACCGGGTCCTTCCTTTCACACCTCTGCTATATTTTCCCACATGCCCCCATATTTGACCTGGTCCTCCAAATCGCACCATGTCTCTACACTGATTTAGTCCCCCGCTAAATCTGAAACTCGTATTTCATGTATAATTGTTATGGTGATAACATAGGCTCCTATTGGGGATGCTATCCTCCCTGTGAGGTAGCAAAGAACTGTAGACCCGATGCCTTCTTCATTGGGCTACTTTCAAAACATGTGCATGTACCCTGTTATGTCTTGAAGACAGAGCATCAATTTTAAAACCGAACTTCGCATAATACTCTTAACTAGATGTTGAACAAAAAATACCGCCAGAATCTAACTTTACATACTGCTGGAAATTAAAAAAGAATGCTTGGCCAAAAATTTTTTTCGCACACTCTTACCTACCCTAACTGCTAAAACGAACTGCAAAATCAAGCGAAGTCATAATGCCAATGCAACCATGTCAACAATTTATCCATTGTGTGTTTTCTTTGTACTTGCTTGTCCCAAAGCTTTTTTGCTGATAATTCCCTTAAAAATTCACCCATAAATCCAAATCTCAAGAAATAAAAAATATTTGGATTGTTTACTCCTTCCAACAAAACTGCAAATGGGTCTTCTAAAACATGCACAAAACAACTATCTTGTTTCACCCCTTCCACCACAATCTTGTTTTCATGTGATTTAACCTGCTAATTGCTATAGAGAAACTGGCAGGTTTGTTGAGAAGTCTGGAAGTAATAGTTTTTTGAAACATAAGACATCCATGGCTGAAGAACATTGTCTGGTGTAAAGCGACCCATATTTAATACATACACCAATTCGTCACTCCCTTTATCCTTAAGCTTGCAACTCAGTGACCTTTGTAGATCTTGATTATAAAAAATTTCCATATAATGTGCCATGGAATCACGAAACACATAAAATAATGTTTTCTTTTTAGGAGATGGGACAGACAAACGTGCTTCCTTCACAAATGTTTTCTTTTCTTGCTTCATTTCTTCAATCTTGGGAATATTTTCGAATGAAATGACAACAATAGATGTGTCTACTCTCCCATACATACCAAAAAAAACATTCATACATTCTTGAACATCTTCAAATACGAAAACCATATCATGTGCTTCATCCTTTTCATTATCTTTCTGTATTTTTGATTGAGAAATGACACGTGTCATTATGTTACTTTCCTAAAAATCTGTGTCATTTGTTTTTTCGCTACTTGGAGTCTCCATAGATGTAGTTTTAGAATCTTCATCTATGTCTAGGTCACTTAGAAATTGGGCCACCACGTCATTTTCAAGGGCAGAAAGACAACTTTGAAACTCTTTGTCTTGCTCAAAATATTGTTGGATATCTATGTTAGTTTCAGGAGAAGGAAAATAACCTTTAACAACAATTTCTTGATCATATTCTTCTTCTCTTTCAATTTGGTGGTTAAGCACATATTGCAACTCCAAATTGGAATATCCTTTCAAGTAATAAGCTACATGATCATTTAGTGCATGTGAGTGTTGTTGGTCTTCCTTACTGATAACAATTTTTTCATGTAAAACAATGCCACTGTGAATGCAGTCAGACTGCCCTGTTTCTTCTCTTATATCATGATTTTCTTTCAACGATTCAAAGGAAGAAAAACATAAAGGAAGATAGTTTTCATTTGTAAGTCCACTCCTTTCTTCATATTCAACATCATGCCTGGAGGCTTTTTGATTTGAAATGTTATGAAAATTTTGCTTCAGCAATTTGAAAGAAGCAGAACATAATGGCAATATTCTTTCACCTGATTCAAAAGCTCCTTCATTTTCTTCACTATTTTCAATTCCTTTGGATTTCTGAACACACCCGTTTTCAGGTTTATCTTCGACCAATGGCTGCAATATCTTGCCAATTTGTTCTAGTGAATTAGTGTGGTTTGGCATCAACACCCATTCCTTTGCTTCAATGATGATCTTATGATTTTCTTTTAGCAATTTGAATGAAGAAAAACATAAAGGTAAAGAATTCCCTTCAGCTGATTCAATATTTTCTTCTTTGTAACTGTGATATGTAGGTTGATTGCTCTCACTATACTGCTACAAAGGAATATTTTCTGAAAGAGAACATACAGTTGGTTGTTCTAGGAAGTCAGCCTCATAGTCATCATCATATTCATCATATATAGGCAAATCCATAATATATGTGATGTCGTCCAACAAGAAAAAATTTGGAATATCAACCTGCTCTTTAACAGACTGATTTGCAAATTCATCTTCTTGACCATCTACAAACGAATAGATAAAACAATCAGACCCCCGCTTATCAATGGATGGATCAGAAGCTAAATCATCGCCTCTTCTTTCAACAAGTGGAATACAATTTTTCGTAAAATCATCAACATTGGAAACTTCAAGAGGACCTATGATATTGTCAATTCTATGCTCAAGATTCCAATCAACTATTTTCTGTTCATATTCACTTTCATGCTCTTGAGAATTCAACCCCTCATTTCGGGTCTGTTTACATGCTTGGATCTTGTGTTGAATGTCCTGAGCATTGTTAAACATTTGTTGTAAGGACTCAGGTCTTTTTTCCATCAGGAGGAAAGACAAATTTGGGTGAAGAGTAGTTGCATAATGGAGCATGGCAGCAACTTCAGTGAGTTTAATTTCTTTGGAAAAATTGTAGTAAATACTGGAAAACCTCCTGCTGAATGCAAAAATAGCTTCATTTCTCTAACTTTTTAAAGCATAGAATTGTGTAAGCTGTTGATCCAAAGATTTAATCTTGCCCCAAAAATTTAAAAAGAAATTCTTCAATTCCTCCCATGAGATAATTGTCTCTAGCTGCAAATGTTTAAACCAATATTTGGTATCACCCTTTAAGGATTGAGAGAAGGCTCTCATACAAACATCCTCATGATCAATCTCAAACAAATCTATAAAATTCTCAAACCCTTGGATGTGTTTTTCAGCGGAGATGGCATCAGGTTCCCTGCCAAACACAGGTAAGCACTCATAGTACTTTGGAGGGAAATTGTGGAGGACTTGGGGTATCTTCAAGGGTATGTATCTATGCTGGATCTTGGAGGACGTCGGATCAGGTATAGGAGGTGAAATATCAGCCTTGGCTTCATGGGGTTTATCAACTTGGTCATGGTTATCACATGACTTAGATGGGATACTTTTATCAAAATTAGTGACACAATGAGGATATGCATGTGCAACTTTAAGAGGAGGATATACAATTAGACTATTCTCATGATCATCATTAGAATGCAACAGGTAAAGAAAAATTTGTTTGACATGTTCAAGGAAGGACCAGAGGCAACTTGTAACAAACAATAAAATGCCTTGGAAACAATCCAAATTTAAGTACTTGTTTTCTTCCATAATGTCCTTTCATACCTCTGTCAATGGATCTCATCTTTCAGTGAAGTCTCTGAATTACATTCGAAGCTTGAGTGGAGTCGCCAATAACATTTTGGAAGCTGGATTATGCATTGAGAGTTGAGTCGCCATTGAATATTTGAATTTCTAGATTCTTCTACCAGTGGAATCACCTTCAAACTAAGTTTTTGATGTGTGGAGTCGCTAGAGCAGGAACACAACCAATATGTGCCTAAGTTTTTGCTGCTCTCAGACCTTAGAACTCAACCATGTCGTTCTTTCATAGGGAAAATTTTTCTATTTCTTCCACGACAATGACGCGAGAATGTTAGCACTTTGTAAATTTTGTTCGGCTGATAGACAAACGAGACAGATAACTGTTTCTACCAGCTTTAGAGCTGAGGCACTAGCCTGCTCAACTCAGAGAGGGCTCTCTCATGTCACTTGATATCTCTTTGAAAATCTTTGGCTAGATTCAGTTTGTTTTGGGGGGTGTTATGAAGTTGCTAAAGAAGTGGGGGTGACATTTGGGCTATGGAGTTAGAAATGAATAATGAAGTGGCAGGACATTAGAACTATCTAGAGGAGAAAGGCTAATTGAGGCAATGAGTTTGAGTTTTCAAATTGAAATGTGCAAGGCAAAAGAAGAAAAAGGAAAACACATAACTGCTTTAGAGCATATTAAAATGAATTCTGAAATAGTTGAGAAGAGAATCACATGAATTTAAATTCCTAAGTCTAGAGCATCGTTGGACGAATTCCAGACTTTTAACTCTCCAATTTAAAAGAGGAAATTGCAAATGGAAATTTAAAGACACAGGAAACACACACTATGAAATAAGATAGTAGTCATATCACAACCGATTATAATATTTTCATAAATGGTTCAAAAATTGCTTCTGCATCATATATTCAGTTTAGCTCCATGATTTTACAAAGTCTACCCGCAATGAGGGCAAGCCCACTCTTTTTTTTTCCTCCCTTCTCTCTATCTTTGGGAGAATATATATAGAAATTTTACATGCGAGATTCGAAATGACTCAACTTCCCCATAGTCTAAATATAGAGGTCGGTTACACAAAAGAGTAACGCATCAAAACTATTCTCCTACTTTACAGGGAGCGCTATAAACAGGTTTGACATATCTGAGGCTTTTTCATTGAACGCCATATGTCCAAAATTTTCTGAAACGTACTCATTTCAACCTGAGAAATTTTTCCATCTTGGATATTTCTTATTTCAGAGTGTTCAACCAGACTGGTTGATTTTCCTCAACGCTTTCGACCACCTCAACTTTGACTCCTGTCTTCTATCGCTTTCTCCGATTCCCCTTGCTCCATGATTTTACAAAGTCTACCTGCAACGAGGGCATGCACACTCTTTTTTTTCCCTCCCTTCTCTCTATGTTTGGGATAATATATATAGAAAATTTACATGCGAGATTCTAAACGACTCAACTTCCCCACAGTCTAAAGATAGAGATCGGTTACACAAAAGAGTAACACATCACACCTATTCTCCTACTTTACATGGAGCATTATAAACATGTCTGACATATCTGAGGCTTTTTCATTGAACGCCATATGTCCAAAATTTTCTGAAACGTACTCATTTCAACTTGAGAACTTATTCCAGCTTGGAGATTTCTTCTTTCAGAGTGTTCAACCAAACTGGTTGATTTTCCTCAATGCTTTTGACCACCTCAGCTCTGACTCTTATCTTCTGTCGCTTTCTCCACTTCCCCTTTTCTTCTCATTTGTAGCGCTTCTCCATGTGTCTGTTGATTATTAAATCCCTCATGATAGGATTTAGTCTGACCTCTGATTCTAGTTCTGTCGCAGGGTTAGTATGGAATTTGGTTGCTAGTATCCATGCGATCAACTTTTCTTTCTTACTCATTGATGGATTTTCCATGTTAGTCGAAAATCATGTTTCACTAGATGTTGTTTGATCGGCTTGGTCCATGTCTCCTAGTTTTGCAGAAAACACGATTTTTGTCTTCCTGGTCTTGTTAATTACTTCCTTTCGAATGAAATGTCCATTGTTCAAACATGATACATTTATCTATATTTTTGAGGATGATTGTCATTGAGTGTTTAATCATAGACTGCGATGACAATAATTGTCTGAATTACAACCTATCACACTCACTCATAAACTTCAAAATGATTAGCCTCCATATCATCCTTTTGGCGGTACTTACCCGATGCTACATGACATAAAGTACTTGAGCAACGGTACTGATGTGATTGAATAAGTCATTAAATCTCCCCGTTTCGTATGCAATCTGTGGGAATGAGACATATCAAATGATTTTTTGACACGTGACATCAGGGGTTGGAGAAAGTGGTTTTAGGTAGACCACTTTTCGCCTCGATGTGCTTTTGAGGGAGCCACGCATCCACGAATGAAACCATACCAGTTTTCCCCGACCCACCTTCACATAATTAAACTTCGTGCTATTTCACCGCCCGATATGGGTTTCGGCCATTGAATTGGGCTCCTTCAAAATCTACGGTCTGCTGGGTCCTTCCTTTTGTACCTCTTCTATATTTTCCCACATGCCGCCTTATGTGACCTGGTCCTCCAAATAATGCCATGTCTCTACACTTCTTTAGTGCCCCACTAAATCCGAAACTCGTATTTCATGTATAATTTTTATGGTGATAACATAGGCTCCTATTGGATATGATATCCTCCATGTGAGGTAGCAAAGAACTGTAGACCCGATGCCTTCTTCATTGGGCTTCTTTCAAGACATGTGCGTGTACCCTGTTACGTCTAGGAGATGGAGCGTCAATTTTAAAACTGAAGTTCGCGCAATACTCTCAACTGGATGTTGAACAAAAAATACTGCCAGAATCTAACTTTACATACTGCTGGAAATTAAAAAAGAATGTTTGACAAACAAGCTTATTCACACACTCCTACCTACCCTAACTGCTAAAACGAACTGCAAAACTAAGTGAAGTCATAATGCCAATGTAGCCACGCCAACAATTTATCCATTTTGTGTTTTCTTTGTACTTGCTTGTCCCAAAGATTTTTTGCTAATAATTCCCTTAAAAATTCACCGTTAAATCCAAATCTGAAGAAATAAAAAATATTTGGATTGTTTATTGCTTCCAACAAAACTACAAATGGGTCTTCTAAAACATGCACAAAACAAATATCTTGTTTCACCCCTTCCACCACATTCTTGTTTTCATGTGATTTAGCCTATTGATTGCTATCGAGAAACTGACAGGTTCGCTAAGAAGTCTGGAAGTAATAGTTTTTTGAAACATAAGACAACCATTGTTGAAGAACATTGTCTGGTGTAAAGCGACCCATATTTAATACAGACACCAATTTGTCACTCCCTTTATCCTTAAGCTTGCAACCCACTATCCTCTGTATATCTCGATTATAAAAAGTTTCCATATAATGTGCCATGGAATCATGAAACACATAAAAGAATGTTTCCTTTTTAGGAGCTGGGACAGACAAACGTGCTTCCTTCACAAATGTTTTCTGCTCTTGCTCCATTTCTTCAATCTTGGGAGTATTTTCAGATGAAATGACAACAATAGATGTGTCTACTCTCCCATACATACCAACAAAAACATTCATACATTCTTGAACATCTTCAAATATGAAGACCATATCATGTGCATCATCCTTTTCATTATCTTTCTGTATTTCTGATTGAGAAATGACAGGAGTCATTATGTTACTTTCCTGAAACTCTATGTCATTTATTTTTTCACTGCTTGAAGTCTCCATAGATGTAGTTTCAAAATATTCATCTATGTCTAGGTCACTTAGAAATTGGACCACCATGTCATTTTCAGGTGTAGAAAGACAACTTTGAAACACTCTATCTTGCTCGAAATATTGTTGGATATCTATGTTAGTTTCAGGAGAAGGAAAATAACCTTTAACAACAATTTCTTGATCAGATTCTTCTTCTCTTTGAATTTGGTGGTTAAGAATAGATTTCAACTCCGAATTGGAATATCCTTTCAAGTAATCAACTACATGATCATTTAGTGCATGTGAGTGTTATTGGTCTTCCTTACTGATAACAATTTCCTCATGTAAAACAGTGCCACTGTGAATGCAGTCAGACTCCCCTGTTTCTTCTGTTATATCATGATTTTCTTTCAACCATTCAAAGGAAGAAAAACATAAAGGAAGATAATTTTCATTTGTAAGTCCACTGCTTTCTTCATATTCAACATCATGCCTCGAGGCTTTTTGATTTGAAACATTATGAACATTTTGCTTCAGCAATTTGAAATAAGCATAACATAATGGAAAGATTCTTTCACCTGATTCAAAACCTCCTTCATTTTCTTCATTGTTTTCAATTCCTTTGGATTTCTGAACACACCCATTTTTAGATTTATCTTCGACCAATGGCTGCAATATCTTGCCAATTTCTTCCAGTGAATTAGTGTGGTTTGGAATCAACACCGATTTACTTACTTCAATGACGATTATAAGATTTTCAACAATTTGAATGAAGAAAAGCATAAAGGAAAAGAATTCCCTTCAGATGATTCAATATTTTCTTCTTTGTAACAATGATATGTAGGCTGATTACTCTCACTATACTGCTGGAAAAGAATATTTCCTGGTAGAGAACATGTAGTTGGTTGTTCTAGGAATTCAGCCTCATAATCATCATCATATTAATCATATATAGGCAAATAAACAATATATGAGATGTCGTCCAACAAGAACAAACTTGGGACATCAACCTGTTCTTTAATAGACTGATTTGTAAATTCATCTTCTTGACTGTCTACAAATGAATACATAAAACAATCACCCCCCCACTTATCATGGGATGGATTAGAAGCTAAATCATCACCTCTTCTTTCAACAAGTGGAATACAATTTTTCGTAAAATCATCAACATTGGAAACTGCAAGAGGACCTATGATATTGTCAATTCTATGCTCAAGATTCCAATCAACTATTTTATGTTCATATTCACTTTCATGTTCTTGAGCATTCAACCCCTCATTTTGGGTCTGTTTACATGCTTGGATGTTGTATTGAATGTCCTGAGCATCGTTAGACATTTGTTGTACGGACTCGGGTCTTTTTTCCATCAGGAGGAAAGACAAATCATGGTGAAGAGTAGTTTCATAATGGAGCATGGCAACAACTTCAGTGGGTTGAATTTCTTTGGACAAATTGTAGTAAATACTGGAAAACCTCCCGCTGAATGAAAAAATAGTTTCATTGCTCTGACTTTTTAAAGCATAGAACTCTGTAAGCTGTTGATCCAATGATTTATTCCTGCCCCAAAAATTTAAATAGACATTCTTCAATTCCTCCCATGAGAAAATTGTCTCTAGCTGCAAATGTTTAAACCATTATTTGGTATCACCTATTAAGGATTGAGAGAAGGCTCTCATACAAACATCCTCATGATCAACCTCAAACAAATCTATAAAATGCTCAAACCCTTGGATGTGTTTTTCAGCTGAGATGGCATCAGGTTCCCTGTCAAACACACGTAAGCACTCATAGTTCTTTGGAAGGAAATTGTGGAGGACTTGGGGTAGCTTCAAGGGTATGTATCTATGCTGGATCTTGGAGGACATCGGATCAAATACAAGAGGTGAAATATCAACCTTGGCTTTATGGGGTTTATCAATTTGGTCATGTTTATCACATGACTTAGACGGGATACTTTTGTCAAAATCAGTGACACAGTGAGGATATGCATGTGCAACTTTAAGAGGAGGATATACAATTGAAATATTCTCATGATCATCATTAGAATGCAGCGGGTAAAGAAAAATTTGTTTGACATGTTCAAGGAAGGACCAGAGGCAACTTGTAACAAACAATAAAATGCCTTGGAAAAAATCCAAATTTAAGTGCTTGTTTTCTTCCATAATGTCCTTTCATACCTCTCTCAAGGGATCTCATATTTTAGTGGAGTCTCTGAATTACATTCGAAGCTTGAGTGGAGTCACCGATAATTTTTGGAAGCTCGATTATGCATTGAGAGTGGAGTCGCCATTGAATATTTTAATTTCTGGATTTTTCTACCAGTGGAATCACCTTCAAACTGATTTTTTGATGTGTGGAGTTACCAAAGAAGGAACACAGCCAAAATGTGCCTAAGTGTCTGCTGCTCTCAGACCTTAGAACTCAACCATGTCGTTCTTTCACAAGGAAAAATTTTCAATTTCATCACCGACAACGACGCCAGAATATTATCACTCTGTAAATTTTGTCTGGCTGATAGACAAACGACAGAGGTAACTGTTTCAACCAGCTTTAGAGTTGAGGCACTAGCCTGCTCAACTCAGAGACGCCTCTCTCATGTCACTTGATATCTATTTGAAAATCATTGGCTAGATTCAGTTTGTTTTGGGGGGTGTTATGAAGTTTCTGAAGAAGTGGGGGTGACATTTGGGCTATGGATTCAGAAATGAATAATGCAATGGCAGGTAATTAGAACTATCTAGAGGAGAAAGGATAAGTGAGGCAATGATTCTAAGTTTTCAAATTGAAATTTGCATGGCAAAAGAAGAAAAAGGAAAACACATAACTACTTCAGAGCATATTAAAATGAATTATGAAATAGTTGAGAAGAGAATCACATGAATTTAAATTTCTAAGTCTAGAGCATCATCAGACGAATTCCAGACTTTTAACTCTTGAATTTAAAAGAGAAAATTGCAAATGGAAATTTAAAGACACAGGAAACAAACACGATGAAAGAAGACATAAATCATATCACAACTGATTAGAATATTTTAATAAACGATTCAAAATTTGCTTCTTCATCATATATTCAGTTTAGCTCCATGATTTTACAAAGTCTACCTGCAACGAGGGCAGGCCCACTCTTATTTTTTTTTCTCCCTTCTCTTTATCTTTGGGATAATATATATAGAAAGTTTACATGTGAGATTCCAAATGACTCAACTTCCCCACAGTCTAAAGATAGAGATCGGTTACACAAAAGAGCAACACAACACAACTATTCTCCTACTTTACAGTGAGCGTTATAAACATGTCTGACATATCTGAGGCTTTTTCATTGAACGCCATATGTCCAAAATTTTCTAAAACGTACTCATTTCAACCTGAGAACTTATTCCATCTTGGAGATTTCTTCTCTCAGAGTGTTCAACCAGATTGGTTGATTTTCCTCAACGCTTTCGACCACCTTAGCACTGACTCCTGTCTTCTGTCGCTTTCTCTGCTTCCCATTTTTTGCTCATTTGTATCACTTCTCCATGTGTTCGTTGATGATTAAATCCCTCATGATAGGATTTAGTCTGACCTCTGATTCTAGTTCTATCGTAGGGTTAGTATGGAATTTGGTTGCTAGTATACGTGTGATCAACTTTTCTTTCTTACTCATTGATGGATTTGCCATGTTAGTCGAAAATCCTGTTTCACTGGATTTTGTTTGAGTGGCCTGGTCCATGTCTCCCAGTTTTGCAGAAAACACGATTTTCGTCTTCCTGGTCTTGTTAATTACTTCGTTTAGAATGAAATCACGATTGTTCAAATAGGATAATTATATATATATATTTTTGAGGACGATTGTCATTGAGTGTTTAATCAAAAACTGTGACGATAGTAATTGTCCAAATTACAACCTATCACACTCGATCGTCATCTTTAGAATGATTATCCTCTAGATCGTCCTTCTGGCAGCGCTTACTCGACGCTGCACGACGTAAAGTACTTGAGCAATGGTACTGATGTGACTGAATAAGTTGTTAACTCTCCCCTTTTCATATGTAATCTGTGGGAATGACACACATCAAATGATTTTTTGAAATGTGACATCGGGGGTTGGAGAAAGTGATTTTAGGTAGACCGTTTTTCGCCTCGATGTGATTCTGAGGGCACCACACGTCCACAAATGAAACCACAATAGTTTTTCCTGGCCTACCTTCACATAATTAAACTTCTTGCTATTTCGTCGCCAGATATGGGTCTCAACCATTGATTTGGGCCGCTTTGAAGTCTACGGTCTACCGGGTCCTTCCTTTTGCACCTCTGCTATATTTGCCCACATGCTGCCATATGTGACCTTTTCCTTCAGATTGCACCATGTCTCTACACTACTTTAGTCCCACACTAAATCTGAAACTTGTATTTCGTGTATAATTGTTATGGTGATAACATATGCTGCTATTGGGTATGATATCGTTCATGTGAGGTAGCAAAGAACTGTAGACCCGATGCCTTTTTCATTGGGCTGCTTTCAAGACATGTGTGTGTACCCTGTTACATCTTGGAGACAGAGCATCAATTTAAAAACTGAACTTCATACAATACTCTCAACTGAATGTTGAACAAAAAATACCGCCAGAATCTAACTTTAGATACTGTTGGAAATTAAAAAAGAATGCTTGGCCAACAAGCTTATTCACACACTCCTACCTACCCTAACTGGTAAAACGAACTGCAAAATCAAGCGAATTCATAATGCCAATGTAACCACGTCAGTAATTTATCCATTGTGTGTTTTCTTTGTACTTGCTTGTCCCAAAGATTTTTTGTTGATAATTCCCTTAAAAATTCACCCATAAATCCAAATCTCAAGAAATAAAAAATATTTGGATTGTTTACTGCTTCCAACAAAACTACAAATGGGTCTTCTAAAACATGCACAAAAAAACTATCTTGTTTCACCCCTTCCACCTTATTCTTGTTTTCATGCGATTTAACCTGTTGATTGCTATCGAGAAATTGACAGGTTTGCTGAGAAGTCTGGAAGTAATAGTTTTTTGAAACATAAGACAACCATGGCTGAAGAACATTGTCTAGTGTAAATCGACCCATATTTAATACATACACCAATTCGTCACTCCCTTTATCCTTAATCTTGCAACCCACTATCCTCTGTAGATCTCGATTATAAAAAAATTCCATATAATGTGCCATGGAATCATGAAACACATAAAATAATGTTTCCTTTTTAGGAGTTGGGACAGACAAATGTGCTTCCTTCACAAATGTTTTCTGCTCTTGCTCCATTTCTTCAATCTTGGGAATATTTTCGGATGAAATGAAAACAATAGATGTGTCTACTCTCCCATACATACCAACAAAAACATTCATACATTCTTGAACGTCTTCAAATATGACAACCATACCATGTGCACCATCCTTTTCATTATCTTTCTGTATTTTTGATTGAGAAATGGTAGGAGTCGTTATGTTACTTTCCTGAAACTCTATGTCATTTGTTTTTTCGCTGCTTGGAGTCTCCATAGATGTAGTTTCAGAATCTTCATCTATGTCTAGGTTACTTAGAAATTGGACCACCACGTCATTTTCAGGGTCAGAAAGACAACTTTGAAACACTTTGTCTTGCTCGAAATATTGTTGGATATCTATGTTAGTTTCAGGAGAAGGAAAATAACCTTTAACAACAATTTCTTGATCAGATTCTTCTTCTGTTTCAATTTGGTGGTTAAGAATAGATTGCAACTCCGAATTGGAATATCCTTTCAAGTAATCAACTACATGATAATTTAGTGCATGTGATTTTTGTTGGTCTTCCTTACTGATAACAATTTCCTCATGTAAAATAGTACCACCGTGAATGCAGTCAGACTCCCCTATTTCTTCTGTTATATCATGATTTTCTTTCAACCATTCAAAGGAAGAAAAACATAAAGGAAGATAGTTTTCATTTGTAAGTCCACTGCTTTCTTCATATTCAACATCATGCATGGAGGGTTTCTAATTTGAAACATTATAAACATTTTGCTTCAACAATTTGAAAGAAGCAGGACATAATGGCAAGATTCTTTCACTTGATTCAAAACCTCGTTCATTTTCTTCATTGTTTTCAATTCCTTTGGATTTTTGAACACACCCATTTTAAGATTTATCTTCAACCAATGGCTGCATTATCTTGCCAATTTGTTCCACTGAATTAGTGTGGTTTGGCATCAACACCCATTCCTTTGCTTCAATGATGATATTAGAATTCTCTTTCAACAATTTGAATGAAGAAAAGCATAAAGGTAAATAATTCCCTTAAGATGATTCAATATTTTCTTCTTTGTAACTGTGATATGTAGGCTGATTCCTCTCACTATACAACTGGAAAGGAATATTTTCTGATAGAAAACATGCAGTTGGTTGTTCTAGGAAGACAACCTCATAATCATCATCATATTAATCATATATAGGCAAATCAACAATATATGCGATGTCGTCCAACAAGAACAAACTTGGAACATCAACCTGCTCTTTAACAGACTGATTCACAGATTCATCTTCTTGACTATATACAAACGAATACATAAATCAATCATCCCCCCACTAATCATGGGATGGATCAGAAGCTAAATCATCGCCTCTTCTTTCAACAAGTGGAATACAATTTTTCGTAAAATCATCAACATTGGAAACTTCAAGAGGACCTATGATATTGTCAATTCTAAGCTCAAGATTCCAATCAACTATTTTCTGTTCATATTCACTTTCATGTTCTTCATTTTCTTCACTATTTTCAATTCCTTTCGATTTCTTAACACACCCATTTTCAGATTTATCTTTGACCAATGGCTACAATATCTTACCAATTTGTTCCAGTGAATTAGCCTAGTTTGGCATCAACACCCATTCCTTTGCTTCAATGATGATATTAGGATTTTCTTTCAACAATTTGAATCAAGAAAAGCATAAAGGTAAAGAATTCCCTTCTGATGATTCAATATTTTCTTCTTTGTAACTGTGATATGTAGGCTGATTGCTCTCACTATACTGTTGGAAAGGAATATTTTATGATAGAGAACATGTAGTTGGTTGTTCTAGGAAGTCAGCCTCATAATCATCATCATATTCATCATATATAGGCAAATCATCAATATATGCGATGTCGTACAACAAGAACAAACTTGGAACATCAACCTGCTCTTTAACAAACTGATTTGCAAATTCATCTTCTTGAATGTCTACAAACGAATACATAAAACAATCAACCCCCTGCTTATCATGAGATGGATCAGAAGCTTAATTATCGCCTCTTCTTTCAACAAGTGGAATAAAATTTTTCGTCAAATCATTAGCATTATAAACTTCAAGAGGACCTATGATATTGTCAATTCTATGCTCAAGATTCCAATCAACTATTTTTTGTTCATATTCACTTTCATGTTCTTGAGCATTCAACCCCTTATTTTGGGTCTGTTTACATGCTTGGATGTTGTGTTGAATGTCCTGAGCATTGTTAAACATTTGTTGTAAGGACTCAGGTCTTCTTTCCATCAGGAGGAAAGACAAATCTGAGTGAAGAGTAGTTTCATAATGGAGCATGGAAACAACTTCAGTGGGTTGAATTTCTTTGGACAAATTGTAGTAAATATGCAAGATACCAGATATAATAAATATACAGAACATAAATAAAATGCTAGAAATGGTAGAATAACAGTAATATATCCAGCATAATCTCCACAATAACACAAAAATGATATAAGAACAACAACAGAAATAACACTTTGATTCCGAAAGCAATGTTCACAGGCCTCTTCGAGGGGGAAACCTCCAATCGAGAAACACTCTGTTACAATAATCTCCAAGCTAGGGTTTTCATACCCTCGACCCTTATTTATACTAAATATGTCTATCAAGAGAAGCATGTAGAGGAAGATCCTTCTTGAAGCGGAAGCTTCTATTAGGTCTTATTACATCCGCCTTATTCTATTTTATTGAAAGGCCTTATTAATATTGACCTTTATTACATCCGAATATACTGATCTTCCTATGTGCGGGTTAGGACCCTAACATGTCCACCCCCTTAAAAACAACCTTGTCCTCAAGGCTTGAGATGTGGAAACTGCTGCAGAATGGTAGTTGGTTCCCAAGTGGTGTCTGCTAGAGTCATATCTTTCCACTGGACTAGCACTTCCTTGATGGTTCTCTGACGCAGGCAACGCTCACGCTGGTCCAAAACTGCTTCTGGATGTATCAAAATGGATCCTTCTTCAACGAACTCAGGAAGGTTGGTTTGAGTTTGGAACCTAGTTATAATCACCTTCTTTAGGCATGAAACATGAAAAACTAGATGTAGCTTCGACTGACTGGGCAGAGCTAATTGATATGCGACTTGTCCCACATGCTTGAGAACTGTATAAGGACCATAAAATTTGGGCACTAGCTTCTGATAATGCTCGACCTTAAGGGAAGTCTACTTGTATGGTTGCAGTCGCAGAAACACCTGATCCCCTTCTGCAAATTGAGGTTCAGAGCGACCTTGATCTGCTTGTTGCTTCATGCGATTCTGTGCCATGACCAAGTTCTCTTTAAGGGTACAAAGAATATCCTCTCAAACTGTAAGTGTTTGGTCAACCGCCTGGACCTTCGAGGTACCCGGTAAGTATGAGAGAACTGAAGGTGGCTTTTGTCCATATACCGCTTCAAAAGGAGTCATGCGAGTAGTTGTATGGTAGGAAGTGTTATACCACCATTCGGCTAGGGGTAGCCATTGAGCCCACTGATGTTGTTTTTCAGATGCAAAACACCTCAGATATGTTTCCAAACACTTGTTGACAACTTCCGTTTGACCATCATTCTGGGGATGATAAGCTGTGCTGAGATGCAATTGGGTGCCTTGTAGCTTAAACAGTTCTTGCCAAAAATTTCTTGTGAAAGTTGGGTCATTATTAGAAACAATAGATTGCGACATGCCATGAAGCTTGAAGACCCGGCCCATGAAAATTTGAACCACCGTGGATGCAATAAATGGGTGTTGAAGAGTGCATAAATGAGAATAATTGGAAAGGCGATCCACAACCACCATTATGACTAATTTATTCCCTGATTTGGGTAAGCTGGTAATAAAGTCCATAGAGACATCCTTCCAAATAGCAGGTGGAATCGGAAGCAGTTGTAGTGTGCCCAGATATTTGACTGTTTCTCCCTTGTTGCATTGACACACCTCATATTCAACGACAAAATTACGGATGTCCTATTTCATACCATCCCAGAAAAAAGAGC